>JAZHYW010055390.1:0-29175 GCA_037355805.1 Ixodes ricinus | reverse complement strand
CCGTTCTATCTTTAGCGCCAACTCTGCTCTGCCAGCTCCGCCGCGGTCTCCGTTGTTGCCGTGCGTCTGTCTCATCCCAAAGTTCGCTCTCGGCGAACCGCGTCTGCAGTTTACGAAAGTGTAGAGAAATTGCGAAGTTTCTGAAACGATAAACACGCAATGCGCAGATTTTTGAGCAGTCGTCCTTACTCTCTGTGTTCTTGTGGCTCTGCAAGGCTCTTTGGCCCACATTAGGAAAACAACTCGACAGAATTCTGAAAAGCATTTAGGCTCGATAAATAAGTGAAAATATATCTGTAGTTCTCTGTGGTCAAAGCCGCTTTGAAAACGATCTGTTTCTTTGAACTAAATAAAAAATAATTACTGAGTATTGTCAACGTCTTTTTTATGTTTTATGTGGCTTTTATATGAGAAGCTCGTCATGAACGAGGGACACGTACGCTGGGATCGTTAGGATTACATAAATAAAGTTCGAGCGCCCGGAAAGTTTCAAATTTCCTGTGTCGCTGCGATTGCAGCGCGCATGTTTTCTGTGTGCAGAAGTGCGTCGAAACTGCAAGTTTTGTGTGCAAATAGTTGTAACATAAAGATAAATAAATAAAATAACTAAATGAAAAATCAAATGAAGTAAAAATAATTTTTAAAAGTGAAAGATATTGACCAATCTCAGTAATGCTAAACTAGAGCACAACTCTTGAGAAGGAAAAGAGGAGGGTACGGAGGGAAGGGTACTATGCACCGCCTCCTCCTACATACCCTACCCTCGTCCTCACCCTCCTCCTTCCTCCCAAGCCGCTGAATTTCTTCGTGGGCGAGCACAGGCAGCACCTCCTAGAAGACAAGGCCGTAGCGCTCTCCTCGTGACGTCGCGAAGGAAGGCCATCGGGGCGCAGAAACGAAGCGAAGGCAGCGCGTGGATCGACCGTCGTAACGCACTTTTAGTCACATACGCGTGTTTTGTTAGCTAAAATGAAAGCTGCACATAGCAACGGGTCTATAAAACATTTTATTACACGGGCAAATATTACACCGCTATATAATCGGGATGAAATGGTACGGGGTAGGCGTATAAGAGAAAAAAACGTTGGACCACGTAATAATTGCTGTAGGAATGCATGTTATTTTACACAGCAGCTAGCCGACAAAATGGCCGAGACACGCAGTGATTGGACAGCAGCAAAACAAATCACAGCTAAAGATCAGGTAGAGTAGTCAATGCTGGACACGGCTACAGGGCGGGGTGTCATACTTACGATCATGTAAGCGATGTTATCGCGTGCAGTCACACGGAATTCTTGCATCGTACCCCGGCCACACGTGCAAACGCAATGTAATTTCAATCGAATGACATTACGGGGGTCGACAAATCAGCTTGCACCGCTCATATAATCACTCAAGACCTCTATCTTGGATTAAGTCCCATGTCATTTAATGAAAATATATTAACTTGTCCGTGTGGCAGGGGTACTAAACCTACTATTTACAGTCAACTAATTTACTTCTCCTTATGGGCTTGAGCTGCCTTAGAACAAAATATTACATCTGATTTTGTATACAGCAATACTGTTACCGCTAAATACAGTCAAGATTCTAGGACAAAAAACGTGCAAAGGCAATAAAATAACATTAGTATAAATATGCACACAAGCACAAACAACGCACTTTGTATAATCACACAAACTCGTTATTCACCTTCCAGTGAAAACTCAGAATATTACCACGCATGTTTACAAATGTCGGCCCCGCAACCGCACAACGGATAACGGCGAGTACAGGTGATGCCATTTTGTCACGAAAACAACAAAAGCGAAAAAACAACCCGACTGCAGCACTTTACTCGCTGTCCGGGCATGACCAAGAAAGCCCGTAAATAAGTTGTTACTCACCTGTCGATCGTATTGTCCGCTACGTCCCGCCATATCACTGCGTGCAAAAGCATTTGAACACGAACTTTAGGTCTCTCTCTGTCGAAAGAGAGGTCTATCTTGTTACAATCGACCAGTGTCATCAAGTTGGCAAGGTTGCCACATATGTCACTCAAACCGTAGGGGCAGGACTTGTTCCGCGTAATCCACTTGTCAAATGCCAGTAGTATCAAGTCGAACACAAAAAAACTACCCGAGACTGCGGTGACGATCACAGACACCAAGCAGGAACCACAACAACACGGCCACACACACGAAAGCAGTGAGGGTGGCAGCAGGTGTGGGAGGCCCAACCAGCTCAACGCCGCCGACCCATCTCTTGCTTCAGCGTGCGCACCCACTGCAGCGACGACTGGATTTTTTCTCGGTTCCCTTCCCTTCTCAAAGTTCCCAGGGTTCCTTTGCATTAGACAGTCTCGCAGCACAAGCACAACGTAAATTTACCACGAATCGGAGCCCGCATTTGCGGAAGGGAAAACGCTGCGCGGACCGGTTCATTGCAAAGCGCAGAGGATTCATGCGGGATTGCACGCAGTCCTGCCGTTATGCCGGGATAATTCATAAATAAGCGCATTCGCACTTTCAACTTTGATAAAGCGCGTTGTATATTATTTTTACATTACAGAGAAGAACAGCGTACAATACTGCGCTTTTCGAACATATATTAACGCGAGATAAACGCTCCCGAACACTTCCCGCGGCCAGCTCGGTCGAAGAAACGTTTTTTTCACGGCCGAGCGCGGGTCGCGTTGCTACGAAATTTTCTAACGTAGTTGCGCTTATGGACTTCCTTCCTCCGCCATTGCGACTGCAATCCACTCGGAGCGCTCTGGCCTTTCTCTTTCTAGGGAGGTGTTGGCAATGGGCGCTGGTCGCGGACATCGAAGTCGTCACGTAAGTCGGAGTAAAGGTGTGCGGTCACATGCACGCCACTTTCTCGCTACGTTGGCGGGGGAAAACTTAAGCTGCTAAAGCGTAGCGGTAATTTCCCCGCTAAAGCCAGTGGGGAAATGCTGGCATAATGTAACGCTTAACGCAGTTATAGAGCGCACGCCGCCCCAAGCCGGAACAAATGCCTAAGAGCTAAGCGCTTTCTTTAAAAATTAAAAAAATAGTTAATAAAAAGATTGATAGTAGGATCTGGCAGCAACCAAGCTATGAGTGGTTTGGTGGAGACCAGGAGTAGGGCAACAGATACCCTGAAATGCATTGCGAAATAAGCAAATGCTCGGGCATATGGCAGAGACAGCTAAAATACCGATACTGAAATCTCATACCTGGGCAAAGCTCTCACTCATGAGTGTACTCACATCACTCACCCATGCACGATCAGGTGAGGGAGATGCGAGTTTGCTAAGCCTTGGAAAGTCTGGAGTTTGAGGTTGAGCTCGGGGTGTGAGATCGAGTAGTTCAGCGAGTTTGAAAGGGCACGTGGTTACCGAGGGGTCATGTTTTCATGAGGGTTTAGTGGGGCGATGTCTGGGAGGCGCGGGTCATGTGACTTCTCTGCACATTTCAGGGAAGCTTAGTCAACACTTGCCTCGCAGTAGCAGGAGTTGTGCTGTTGGCTCATAAGGGCTGCCCTTCTCTGCAAGTGATATGGGGAAAGGAGGAAAAACTGCCGGGCGGATTTATCCTGCGCTTTCCTTTCAGCTCTGGCTCGCTTTGCGGGCAGCTTGGTGTAGTCTTCAGCCACCAGTCGCTGCTTTCGTGGGCGGGGTGACAAGAGAGGGGGCGGAGCTCTTCCGCTCGCCTCGAACCGCTGCCGTGGCGGCAGCGAGTCATCGATATATGCGAGAGTAACATGCTGACTTTTGTTGTTTCGTGAGGGGGGAGGAAAGCAGGTACTAGTGCTAGTTACATTGAAGTCAGAACCTGCTGTTTCAAGTGCGCTTGTCTCTTCGCCCGGTACGCTAATCCTGAAGCCAATATTATAGTAAAAGCCGGCTGGGAACTGCTCGCAATCCACCTGTATACTTATTTGTTCAAGCTGTAAAAAATGCTTGCATGCACATCTTCGTGCGGTTTTTTGAGTACGCTCTGAAGCACCGAACTTGTTCGCAAAGTCAGGTATGCAGCTGTTGCTCTATATACTTCGTAGCATATAAAGTCAATTTGATTGTTGATTGTCATAGAACAACTGCCGACGACAAGTTTCTGGATTACTATCAAAGTGGTACGAAACAATTCTTTACTTGCGCTTAATAACACATTTTTGACGTTTCTAACCTGCTATGCAACACCCCTTCTAGTCGGTCAAGAGTGGGCCATTGAGGATAGTAGTCGGAATACTGGCTGCACCCTACAAAGTTTTGCGTGGCGGAGAAAAGGTTTTCTTACTAGCTTTAATTGTATTTATCTATATTAGTTATGATTCCTGCATATTATTATTTGTCAACCGGTACAGGTCGCACCAGTGCCTGTTTCGGTCAGTTAGGAGGAGCCCTTATTTTTTTAGCAACAATATATTGATACGAGTAAATGCCAGGGAAAGGAGGTAAAATTCAAACCTAAGTCATTAACAGATATTCTGCCATGCGTGCACGGAACCAACTTTCCCTGCCCGAAGAGATTAAGCGCCAGAATGTTTTATATCTAACAAACCAAATCTTAAAGAATTGTACATCATTGTACAATTAAATTGCATGACCGTGCCCTTGCTCCTTCTGAAATATTGCATGGATATCTGAATTAGGGTGTCAGTTGTTAAAAGTGAAATAATTTAAATATCGACGGTAAAGGAACTTGCGCTCACCACTACTAGGCTGTAGTTTAATCATACATATTAGTGAACACAAATAAATATTTAACTTCCATAAAAAAAAAATTATAAATGATTTTAATAGAAAGCACCACTTTGTACATGTACTTTTAAATATTTGTATTCAACATACAAGTTGGAACACAAGCGCACATTGTCTGACGAGCAAGAATACCAAAGGCATCTGACACCGATAACGATTTTGTGTCAGGATCCATAAAGTATAATATTTTACGAGGTATAGAACAGGTAAATAAGAATGTATGTTCCCGTGTTTAATTGGTATGTGCGGTGCAGTAGAAAGTAAGACCGACAATAAAAAAATTAATATCTATGTAATAATATAGTATGCACAATGTTCTTCAATTGTGCTTCCAGAAAAAATATCCACCTGGTAGATATGTTAGGTAGAATAATTTGTGCGAACGACGATAAAAAACAAGACAGACCATTCCAAATAAATTTACTCGACGATGAATTGCCGAGCAAACTTCCGTGCCATTAAGGAGAATATTATAAATGAAGGGAAGAACAAAGAAGACAAGGACGGACAAGACGTGTCCGAACTGGCAGCAAACGTTTAATGACAACTCCAATGGGCTGGGGTCTTTTCTCCCAAGGGAGGGGGAAGAGGGGTGCGTTATCAGAGAAAGGGGAAAGAAGGAAGGACTAAAATAGCATGGATAGCAAAGGGGGTAATGGAAGGATCCTATCAAGCTGGTGAAGAAGACGAGAGGGATTTCAAGGCTGAAGTTCCCGTCGAAGGAAGGCAAGGTCGATTTCGGATAGGACTACGGAGGGGGAACCAGTGTTTGTAGGGCTGTGGCACATTTTGAAGGCCTTCAAAATTTCCCACCCATACCGTCCGTACGTCTTGTTCATGCTTGTCTTTTTTGTTCTTCCCTTTATTTATATTACCCTTACCAGCACGCTCTCCATTCCATGCACCCACGGCAGCAGCATGTTTAAATAATAATTCACACCTGAATAAACGATGCTGCAGACGCTCACTCCATACTTGCACGAAGTTGTTGCGAAATGCTAGAAATGAACAGTGCACACCGTACAGAATACTTCATGAGCTTTGCAATGACGCTGATGCGTTCTTGCATTCCAACAAAGCACTCCCTCCTCAAGTGCTTGGCCAGCGCGTTGAAGGAGTTACGCAAGCGAAACAAACCATTTCTTCACTTGGTGACATGACAACTGGTGCCAGAGCGGCGGAAGACGGTAGCGACCATGGAAAATAGCAAAAGCCGCTGTGCAGCACGCGAGTGCCAGTGCGCAAGTGGGGGCGAAAACTACTCCGAGTGAGTGATGAGTTCATGCGTTCGAGGACGGGTGAGGAGCATGAGTTCGGTGAGGGGCGGAGTTTGGTGAGGGTGGCTCATGAGTTTGGTGAGGGCGTGAGCTCAGGAGTTTGGTGAGGGGCGGAGCCCAGGAGTCTTGGTGAGGGTGGCTCATGAGTTTGGTGAGGGCGTGAGCTCAGGAGTTTGGTGAGGGGCGTGAGCTCAGGAGTTTGGTGAGGTGCGTGAGCCTCAGAGTTTGGTGAGGGCGTGAGCTCAGGAGTTTGGTGAGGTGCGTGAGCTCAGGAGTTTGGGTGAGGGGCGTGAGCTCAGGAGTTTGGTGAGGGGGCGTGAGCTCAGGAGTTTGGTGGGTGCGTGAGCTCAGGGAGTTTGGTGAGGGGCGTGAGCTCAGGAGTTTGGTGGAGGTGCGTGAGCTCAGGAGTTTGGTGAGGTGCGTGAGCTCAGGAGTTTGGTGAGGGCGTGAGCTCAGGAGTTTGGTGAGGGGCGTGAGCTCAGGAGTTTGGTGAGGTGCGTGAGCTCAGGAGTTTGGTGAGGTGCGTGAGCTCAGGAGTTTTGTGAGTGCGTGAGCTCATGAGTTTGGTGAGGGCGTGAGCTCAGGAGTTTGGTGAGGGCGTGAGCTCAGGAGTTGGTGAGGTGCGTGAGCTTAGAGTTTGGTGAGGGGCGTGAGCTCAGGAGTTTGGTGAGGGGTGTGAGCTCAGGAGTTTGGTGAGGGTGCGTGAGCTCATGAGTTTGGTGAGGTGCGTGCAGCTCAGGAGTTTGGTGAGGTGCGTGAGCTCAGGAGTTTGGTGAGGGGCGTGAGCTCAGGAGTTTGGTGAGGTGCGTGAGCTCATGAGTTTGGTGAGGCGTGAGCTCAGGAGTTTGGTGAGGGGCGTGAGCTCAGGAGTTTGGTGAGGTGCGTGAGCTCAGGAGTTTGGTGAGGTGCGTGAGCTCAGGAGTTTAGGGAGGTGCGTGAGCTCATGAGTTTGGTGAGGTGCGTGAGCTCATAAGTTTGGTGAGGGGCGTGAGCTCAGGAGTTAGGTGAGGGGCGTGAGCTCAGGAGTTTGGTGAGGGCGTGAGCTCAGGAGTTTGGTGAGGTGCGTGAGCTCAGAGTTTGGTGAGGGGCGTGAGCTCAGGCGCTTGGTGAGGTGCGTGAGCTCATGAGTTTGGTGAGGGGCGTGAGCTCAGGAGTTTAGGTGAGGGGCGTGAGCTCAGGAGTTTGGTGAGGTGCGTGAGCTCAGGAGTTTGGTGAGGTGCGTGAGCTCAGGAGTTTGGTGCAGGCGTGAGCTCAGGAGTTTGGTGAGGGGTGTGAGCTCATGAGTTTGGTGAGGGGCGTGAGCTCAGGAGTTTGGTGAGGTGTGAGCTCAGGAGTTTGGTGTGGGCCATGAGCTCAGCAGGTACGGATGCTTTTCCATCTCCTCGCAGTTGGTATTGCAAACACGGCCCATAAACTGTGTCAACCCCCCCCCCCCCGAGTGGTCGCAAACTCTCTGTAGTGCAGGCTCTCTAGTGTGCCTGTGTTGTAAGAGACAAACTAAGCAAACGCGTTCGTGTAAACCAGCCTTTACGGTGTAATCGGGCGTGCGCATCCGCACATTGAACCTTTATCGCTCCTCTGTGAACTTTGTCGGTGCCAGTGTCCCCCTGCACCGCTTCAAGTCCGTGCGCGGCGTGCCCTGGAGGAGGTGGGCACGGAGGTGGTGGCCTGGCCCAAGTACTACAACGAAGTGGCGGCACCCTGCCCGTTCCGGAGCTCCTGTCCAACTACCTGGACGTGAGTGCAGCCCCTCGGGATTCTAATACAATTTGGAACGGGGAACTAGTGGAAGTTGAGGGTAGAACTACGCTGCCTAAAATGCGTCATCGGCCAGAGTGTTTTACCGCATACCCAAAGAGTAGTCCCTCAATTCCTGCCCAACAACGTTGTTGAACTGCTCGCGTCGTCGCCGCCCGCGATCCCGTAGGTGTCGCAGCGTTAGCGATAGGTATGGCAGACGCCCATTCCGCAGCGGGTCACCCTCCGGCTGGACGGCCTTCGAAGCTTCAACAGCCAGGAGTTGGGACGCCGCGACCACAACAACGCTTGCTTTCTCTCGCGCTTTTTTTTTTCTGAACTTCCACGTTCGACTTTTGGGATTGCGACGTCCTACGGCATGACACTGTGGCTTCCGCGACGTTATTTTTCTCGCTCGGGGACCGCTTGCGACGCATGGACGGAATGGGACGCTAAACATGCCGGGAGACTCGTTTGAGCTCCGTAGTGGAACAGTTAGTAAAGTAAAGCACCAGATGGTTGGTAGAAGCTTCGGGCCTCGTAACAGTCTTGGTAGTAATACTCGGCATTACAGTGCAACCCACTTATAAAGATAATGAGAAAACCTGAAATTTTGACTGGACTAGAAACTGATTATTTCCAGTCTAGAAACTCTAGAAACTGATCGTTATAAGTGGTACATTGTTATATGTGGACTGCACTGTAATTTATCGTTTCTCTTTTATGTAAAGGTTGAAGCTTAGAGACCCTAGTTCGGAGACACCGGGAAAGAACCACTTCAGGGTGGCTCTGGGTGACTGAACTCATTCGAGGGAGCTTTTGCAACGTTGAGAAATGCCATGACACTGGATGTACAGTAATCAGATTTTGTGTACAGGGACTCTTCATTTAGCAGTATGCACGTCCTTATAGAGTGGTATATATACATAAATTTGGTTTATTTTTGTATTTTGGGCATAAGGCTTAGAACCTGGCACATGTATCATACTTTGTCTCATGACAACTACCGCCACGACCCAATAAGGGCATTGGAGCGAGGCATGTGACGACTCTCCACGGTGGAGGCCACGGAGGCCTCGTGGCCACCTTAGGAACTGCGCCGTTCGCGACAAAAGTTGTTCTAGGCCTCTTTTTGTTGTTTTTAACGGCAATTGATTTTGTGCGACTGCATCTCTACTGACATTATGCTACGCAGCACAGAAGAAAGACGAAGGCGCATTAGTTTTTCAACGTTACTTAATTCAAATCGAAGCCTCTTCCGAGAATAATGTCGCTTTTGAACAATGTTTGAACGGTCGCAGCCCAGGGACCGTTTCCGCTCAAAATGTCGTCCTGGCATTACCACCTGCCACAGATTCGCGGGTAAATTGAGTATAGGGTTGTCTCATGAGCTGTTCCAGAAGGCAGTGTTACTCTAGCGGACGGCAATGTTGCGGCGGTAGACGTTCATTTGAAGTTGGTTGGTTTCGCAGCAGATGACAGCTGGTTCCTACGGGCCTCGCATTTGGCGCAGCGACACAAACGCCCCCGTGACACGGGGTCACGTGCCTCGCTCTGATGCCCTTATTGGGTCATTGGGGCCGTTGCCTCCACAATTCGCCAAGCTATCGTGAAACGGAGTATAGGTGCTCCACACCACCGTACCAGCGGTAGAAATAACCGCAATATAGATATGTAGGGAAAAGGGTCGGTGCATCTTGATTGAACTAAGCGAAGCTGAGTTTGATTTAGTTGACACTACTTACAGGATGAGAAAGAAGAAACTTTCTGTGAGCCTCGCATGGGCTCTATGCTTTTCTTGCGTTCGCAAGGTGCGGGCTTTTTTGGTGAAAAATAAAATTAAGTAAGTCGGGGTGCAAAATAAATCCTAGTGTTTTAATAGAGGTGCGTAAATATCGAATTTTTTGATTGTGAATTGAATATGAATACAGTTGAACCTCGATTTAACGAAACCCGATTTTACGAATTTCCCGATTTAACAAACAAAATTCAGATTCCCCGCGCAGCCTATGCGCGAGGTCTCCCTTCCTCAATCTTACGAAGTTCCCGATTTAACGAAATAATTAGCGGGTCCTGGTGACTTCGTTAAATCGAGGTTCAACTGTATTAAATGTTGATGGCAAATTGAATTTGCATATTTTCTAGTGTGATGAGGGTGCTTTATAAATCTTGGCTGGAAACCTTTTCTAGAAAGCGTACCTATGAAAAGGAACAGTTTCATGAGAAACATTCTGCATACTTGCATTACCGTATTTTCCGGACTATAAGTCGCACCCTTGTATAAGTCGCACATCCGTATATTGAGCCATTTTCGTGGAAAAGTTGGTATATAAGTCGCACCTTTGTATAAGTCGCACCTCTTTGCACGGTTCACGCGACGAGTTCTTTAGTTTACGCGCATTGGTATCGCGAAATCGGAGTTTCGCACTATTCGCTAGATCGAACGTGCTGTCTGGCCGCGCATTTCGACTCGCGCAGAAATGCCCATAGCATGGTGCTGTCTGGCCGGGGGCAACCGAGCGTTTCGCAGCAAAAGGACGTAAAATGCGCAAAATGAGAGGGTAGTCGACTTCATTCGAGCGAACGCATGCCGAGCGAATGAAAGTTTGAAGGAGCTAGACACTCGCGAACCAACCTTTGGAGCATTAGGCCTAGCCTAGGCCAAGTCCCGGAGACGATCGCGATCATCGATGCGCGGGCAGAAAAATAAACCTTGACATACTTTTTTGTACCTCTAAAAGATCGGCTAGCCACAATCCTTCGTTTTACATGTAGCAACACGGCTGGAGCATGGCACTGCAAAAAATCCTGCTCATCAAACGGAAAGTGAGAAAGAGGCGAGAAAAATCCTGCAGCCGCTTCGGGAAGCATTCCGAGTCAAAATAGTGCGGCAACAGCAGTGCCTCCTGAAGGGGGAAACACCACCTATGGCTACGTAGTTATGGTGCTCTACAAAAGATCAACGCGCGGAGTATAAAAAAAAAAAATAGCGTCGCAACTTGAAAAAAAAAAAAAATCTTATATAAGTCGCATTGTTGTATAAGTCGCACCAAGAAAAATGTTTTAAAAAAAGTGCGACTTATACACCGGAAAATACGGTAATTTAACAAAGAAAGGCTCCGATACTATGAATTAGGTAAACGCGCTGTAAAGGCCCGTTCACACTCTTGCGAACCGAGAGAGTACCGGACCGGTTTCAAGCCTCTTGCAACGTCTTAGGCCCGGATGTGCTGCAGCACATCCGCCTAAGACGCTGCAAGAGGCTTAAAAACCAGTCTGGTCTCTCTCGGTCGTACTCGGCCGCAAGACGTGTGAACGGGCCTTAGTGTGATAAGCTAAGCACTGACTATCATATTTATTTAAATATACCTGGTCATCTTCTTTTTTGTAACTATCCATTAAAGGGGTCATGAAACGCTTTTCCAACTTTTTCCTGTTTGGCTTTCCTCCTCAACTCATAAATCGAGCATTCCACCAAACAGTTCAAGAAGACGAAAGAGGGAAGCCCCTCTTGCTCGGACTCTCGTTTGTCTAATCCGGAAACATCCATTCTCCCCCTAGAAGATTAGCCCGTCGCTCAAAATTCAGACAAAAGTTGCTTTCCCCACCCCGTTCACCCCGAAGCTGACAGTGCTGTGGAAGCTACGTGCTCCTTGGGCCAGCCACACTTTTGCCACGTGATGACGCTCCTTCGCGCATACGCACGCGCAGAGAATGAGGTCAGGTGATGAAAGGGAGGCGACTGATTGGTCCGGCAAGCGCGTACCTTCCACCACAATGTCAGCTTAGGGGTGAAGGGTTGAAGTGAGGTCCGGCTTCGTGTGACGTCAGTTTGGACCCGGTAACGCGCTTTTGGGACCGCGGATGTATCACAGTGAAAAGGCAAAGAGCTTACGAGGGGAGGAGGTACGAAATAGTCCGCTGTGTTTTCAAATTTTCGCCCTGAAAGTCAGGCTTTTGACTTTCTACCTTTTTTCTTTTGGCCCACCGAACGACGTGCTATTAGTAAAATCCCAATCTAAAATGATTCATCCCAGCCCAAAATTCGTTTCATGGGACCTTTAAGATGAGGAGTTGAATTATAGTTACGGCCAAAAAGGGCTGACTTAGAATAGGAGCAAAATTTCCAAGATGTTGAGCCAGCCAAGATGCTCGGACACGTGCGACGTTTCTCCTAGCTTTTCGGTGTGAAGCAGTGAAGCCTGACACGTGCATGCCAGTGCAAAGCGGTGCAGCTTGACACAAGAAATTGAAAAATTTTAAAGATACCATTCATAATCTCAGATGTTTCAAAAACTCCATCACTAAAAGTGTGCCAGATATCATATTGAATATTTAACCCCATTCACAAACTATTTGCAGCTTTGAATATTCAAACATGCCTCCAATTTTTAGGCTTCTTGTTCATGAGGTTGGATGTAATGAGTCGATTGACTTAGCGCGCCATCCACCCTGCATGGATGCTACCTATGCTTATGTCTTTAGTGATATTGATGAGTAGAAATAATCCTCTTAAACCTGGCAAAAGTCATTTGCACAAAAGCGTAGTTGACATGGAACTAGACATGTATTATCAATTTTCCATTTTGAAAGTTCAGAATAGAACTCCAGTTTCTTTCACAATGTAATCTTTGTAAGAATGTCTCGAAGAATGAGAATGTTAAGTGAAGCTGAAGGCTGGATATCTCAGTTATGACGCGAGAGTTTGTGTACAAATAGGAACTACCACTTATCTACGGGCCTTCCTGACGGCCAATTTTGACTGCCATTGACTGCACGTTTTCAAAGTATGTGGGCTGGTATTGTAGACAATGTTATTAAATATTTCTTTGTGGTTGGGCTGATATAGCTGACCTAAATGTCTTCTTTTTTTTGCTGTCCGTTTGCTTTTTAGATTTCGCCAATGTAAGTACTTTCTTGTTCACTTCTTTCTAAGTTCACAAAATAAGGTTACTTTGTGAGTGTTCCGTTTAGTTTTACATGGAACCTGAATGGTTGCTGTGTCTCCCTGGATAAATTCCTCGAAGAAACTTTTCTTTGTGCGGGCTTTGTTCTGCTTTTTAAGAATTTTGTTCCTTTGCAGCTTTAAAAGTTGAATTTATACATGTTCTTATGTGGCAAAAAACAGCAGGATATGCAGTCATGAATTTACACTCTCAATGTAACAAATGAATGAGACAAATTTACCCAACCATTTGTTCCGAAATTTTTGTGGCTGATGGAGTGAAATTTGCAAGCACTGAAGCAAAGAAATAGAGCAAGCAAACAATTGAACAGGATGAACTAAAACCCTGAGACTAGGGAGAAAGACAACAAAGAAGGAGGGGAAGAATAGGAGTCTCAAACACAGCTGGCTTTAGGCACCTTCACACGCAAAGAAGGAACAACCTTTCTGCAAACGTGTGTGCAAAAGCATGGGAACATGCAGACAAAAAAAGACTAGACCTCCTTTGTCATCTTTCTCTCTGTCTGAGGGTTTTAGTTCATCATGGTCAATCATCACCAGGTCGTTTGTGCCCCAACGTTCTGTTCATGCAATTATTCTTTATTTACAAATTTCTACACTATACTTCGTTTCAGCTTGGGTCCAGACGCAGTCGATGCTACAAGCGCGAGCTCGGGGCTTTCAGAGTCCCTGCCAAGCACGCGCGTCCGTGCAGTGCAAGCACTGTTCAGGGCCACAGGCTCGCGCTTCTAGCATCGGCTGCGTCTGGACCCAAGCTGAAACGAAGTATAGCTCACTCATGTGTCCTAATCAAGCCTATGTGGTCTTTTATGGGTTAGCATAAAAACCCCTGTTATTTATCTTTTTTTCTCTTAAAAAAAAAGTTAAAAAAATATTAACACCTAACCATTTTTTTTTTTTGCCAGGCAGTTTATTAGGGTGTTAGAAGACTACCAATCAATATTTTGCTATGGTGTCGCATATATTTTTAGTGAAGTAGGAAAACGCATCTGTTTGAAACCGAAACTGGACTGGGGAGGAAGAAGAAATGTAGAAGTGGAGAGAGTTGCCGGAAGTCACGTGGCTGTGCAACTTTTTATATTTTTTTTCAACCATTGTATTTGCAACTTCCTAGAAGCCACAAAAAATGAGTATCATATTTTTTCTTTTCTATTTTTAAAATTGAGTATGTGTCTTCGATGACCCACAACTTTGATTATATTTGGTGGTTATGTCTAAACCATAGAGAACCAACGTCACATGACCATGGAGAAGAGAGTGAGTGTGACTCAAACCGGCCAGTTCTCGATCGGGCGGAAAGAAAACGAATTTCGAGCCGCCAATGGTTTTCTGGGTAGTTGGGCTCTCATGTGTCATGTACAAATGGAAACCTTGGTGAGCACAAGTTAAAAAGGGTGAGATAATGTTAGTTCTTTCAAGTATTCAACATGTCTGACTTAACTCTCTTTCTGAAAGCCACTTTCTAATCTAAAAGGATTAAGAGAAAAAAAATTGGAAGTCACATTTTTGCATTTTTTGGGGGGTTTTTAGGCTACCAACTTGTGCCAAGACTTAGAAAGGGCTGGTTTACAGTCCTATTGAACAAGTCGAGATATTCCTTGCGATTGGGCTAAACTGGCTAAAATGAAGAAAGTTAAATTGTGCCAGCAAGCTGGTGAATTTACTCTATAATGAAAAAACCCGGGACTGTAAGAACAAATTAAATAATGTAGGAGCACACACGCCGTCTCAAATGAATGCATATTAATTAGCTGCCTACCGTGTGTCTGGCTAACTCGACACACAAAGGCTGCCTTAATGGAAACGACACAATTGGATGTTTCTCAACACATTTTGAAGCTTTTCTGTTGGATAGTTTATGCACAAAGTATTTATTTATAAAGTTGGCTAATTAATCTGCACTGATTAGCCCGTTTGGTGCATTACAATAAATACCTCGACTTGCTCAACAAGACTGTAGCAAAAGGTGTCATTCACTCCTTAGTATATGCAGTATTTTCCGGACTATAGTCCACGGAATAGACAGGTGCAGTCAATACAAGGATTGTTGTGTCTGTACTTTCATGATGACGGATGTTGTGAATGAGATATACTAGGATTCATTTTTTATACAGGGTTGTCGGTGTGTTGTATGAGAGTTATTTACGTGCAGACTAGGCACCTGTTGCAAACTATCTAAGCAAAACATGTTTTTTCGACAGACATTGGTTTATGTGGACTATAGTCCAGAAAATATGGGACATGACTAAGGTGCCCACCGTTTATTCTGCGACGGTTTTCGGGAACGTACTGTATCCGTTGCAATGTTCGTATAGCGTAATCGTAGTAACTAATATTGACATAAGCCAAGGTTAGTTACGAAGTTCAAATTTAAAGGTTGGCGAAGTTTCTTGAGAGGTTACCACACGAACCAGAATTTTTGCCTTCCTGCTCATCGACTTTGCTCTCGACTTTCAACACTGCCGTAAGATGCCAAGCAAGTGCCCCCTCTCAATTTAGAGATCATCCAATCGAATTACTAGAGAGGGGGCCCTTACTCGTTTTGTGAATAACTTTCAAGATGGCGGCCACTAATTATACGATAACTGGATGTCCTGCATGTAGCCATCTTGAATTTCATGTTCTTGTTTTTTCCCCTAATAAATTGTAACAAATGCTGATAATTGCATATATATCTTATATCAGCGGTTCTCAAACTGTGATCCTCAGACCCTCAGGAGTCCTGGAGAGCGTTCGTGTGGGTCCGCGCCGAGTCAAAAATCCGCTCTCGAAAAGATCCCTTCTATTTCATGGCAAAAGACCTCTCATGCTGAATGCATTGGGGCTTCCCGAACGGCCTCCAAGGGGGTCAGTGGGTCTGTGACGTCCAAAAGTTTGTCAACCGCTGTTTTATACACTGAGTCTATTTCTCGGATTATTGAGGACCATAGAATACCGAGCATCCGCCCATCCTGCCATAAGCGCCCATTCCTCAATTTTATAACATTTGGAAAATACACGAAGGACATGTCTTTACATGTTGTTGACCAAAGGAGCGCCCATTCCCCAGGTTTACATGATTGTCTCCAAATTTTGAGTGGGCGCTTGCTTGGAATTTTGCGGTATATGTGGTTAGTGTGGCCTTCAACCAGCAATTCTAGGAACTGAATTATCCTATAGCTTTGCCTCACGAGCTGGTAAAAATTATCCCTCAGCAAATGACTGAGACCAAAAACGTTTCTTTTTCTCAGTAGTCAGTCTAGAGAAGTATGAACCTCTAAGGGGAACGTTTTTTAGCTTTACTACTCGCTAGCATTTTCTGTGCATAAGTAAATCTCTTTGTTAGTAGCACTTATGGCCTTCTTACTTGTATGACCAAAATGCTAATTTGATTACTTATGGATGCAACAAACTAAAAGTTAAACCTTTGGAGTCACCCATAAATCACCAACTCTGCAATAATCAGGGCGAAGACGTAGTACCTGCCCCTTTATTTCAACCAGTTCCTTTCATTGTAGATACCTGGAAGAAACAGGAAAAATTTTGCTAAAGCAACAAACATTTAACAACGAAAGAGTTGAAATTTAACTAAGAAGTTAAAGTCCATACTGATATGATAAGAAAAACATTTTTGTTTTGTCTCTTTAGCCAAGAAATATTGTTAAAATTGGCAGTGAGAGCCTGGCAAGTAGCGACAAAAAAACTTGGAACATCCGAGGAATGGGCAGCTGAAATCGAGACAGATGCGATTCTTTCCTTAATGGTGTTCTTGCTACCCCAGGCCCAATACTATGGACCAATCAGCATCGGGAGCCCTCCCCAGCCCTTTCCGCGTGGTGTTTGACACGGGTTCCTCAAATCTCTGGGTGCCTTCTAAGCAGTGCAAGTGGACCAACATCGCGTGCCGTGAGTCACTGTCGTTCATTGGTCCACGTTAAATCTGGCAGCATCTCTAAGCTCGTGAAACCGTGAGATCATATGTGTTCGCTGTCGCAGCTCGATCTCTAAATTTGCAATCTCTATCCATTAATCATCAACGAAATTCATTTGCAAATTGTTAATATGTGTATCTGATAGAATTGCATATTACCACATGTTTTCTTTTAAAGAGATGCTGAAGCAAACGTTTCAGTGTCTATAATAAGTGGCACACTATCTTTCCATGACTCAGCAGCCGCTGGAGTGCAGAGAGCACATGCAACGAATTAGGCGTCATCATATCCCCATTCAAGCTTATTAAATGTGAACGGGGGATATGAAACGTCAATTTCGTTGCGTGTGCTGCGCGCACAGCGGAGGCTGCTGACTCGTGGAAAGAAGTGTGCCACTTATTACAGACACTCAAGTGTTTGGTTCAACATCCCTTTATATAAAGCATGAAATGCTTTTAGAGCGCAGCTCTTAGGCGCCCGTTTCCGAGTTTCGTGGCGTCGCTGTCGGCGTCGGCATAACTGCCCCGCTAAATTTAGCGAGGAGCAGTTGCTTTCCCGCTACATTTAGCGGGGAATGGCGTCACTTGAATTTGTGTCACATCACCCATGAACAAATTCAGTTTCTGCAGTAGATTTGGCAGGAGAATTGACGCCACGTGACCTCAACATCAATTCAGTTTCCTTGCTAAATTTAGCGGGGAAACTGAATTGGTGTTGAGGATCACGTGACGTCAATTTTCCGCTAAATTTAGTGGGGAAAACGACGTCACATGGCTTTGTGTCATGTCACCTATGAAGAAATTCGGTCTCGGGGTGCAAGGTCGAGCTGCCCCTGCATAGCAGCAGGCCCCAAAAAGTACAATATCTGTACGAGAAATATGTCGTAGGTTGGAGGCATGCAGGAGTGAACTAACTTTTTGCTCATAAAATAGTTTGTCTTTTATATACAAATATTCTTCCCAGAGCATGGCACAGTATTGCTTAGACAAAAACTTACACTTGACCTGCAAAAAAAAAAAAAAAAAAGGCATTTGAATGGTTAAGGCATTAAAGGAGGCTCCAGATTTGTGCTGGAATCATGCTCATTCGTGCAGGCTCAAGAGCATGTTATAGTTTTTGTTGTTCTATCAGTGGCATGCTGCATGTTGATCTGTTTGTCCTGTCTATAGCACACAAAACATTTTCAAAGTGATGCGAAAAAAAAAATAAATAAGAAATGGCATTGGTATTTGTATTGGTATTGATATTTATTGCGTGCCCTGGAACTGGAAGCGAACAAGGATTATGGAACACAGCTTGGAACACAGCTCTGTAGGTTGTCTGAAAAAGTGGATTCCCACAAAATTGCTGGTCTTTCGCAGAGCTAGCGTTCGTCTGGTTGAAGCGGATCAAAAAGACAGACATATCTAACAGACAAAAGTACCTACTTGTGACCAATACAGCCCACAAAAAGACTGCGCTTGAAGAGTGAAGCCCAGTGTTTCTTCCACTTGTACGCTCAGGGTCTGGGAGGTTGTTCACCAATCACTCGAGCGAGGAAGCAGTTCACCAAACCTGAATCCTTCAGCTCGAAGAGACCAGGCGGCTAAATTCGGGAAAGCCACAGAACCGGAACTTACTATACTAGGAGTAGGGAAAAGGGTATTTAATTTATCCATTAAAGGGGAACTCCAGCAAAAATTTAGATACTCACTGATTAGCTTCAAGATTGGTTTGACAAATTAATACTAGACGCCTCTAAACTGGTAACCCTAAGAGTCGCAGTATTTTTTCGCAAAGTTATCAAAGTGTTTTGGTCCGAGAGGCTGAGTGTCACAACTGGCAACACTGAAAACGTGATGTCAATTGAGGGAGGACCTCAGGAAGGCAAACTTTTTAACCATTAGTCTTGCTCGTACGCAGTTTGCGGGGCATCTTCATAGTTTGGGTAGAGGATGACATGCAGAGTTTCAAGTTTATTAGTTTTTCCTTCAAAGAGTTAAGTAAAAGTACATCCGACGAACGCTGCGCCCCCTTAGGAAAACCATTGTTTAGAAAAGGTAATAATAATGGTCAGTTGTTTCGGTGAGCGTACGGTAGAACACCTGTGTCATGCGGTTATGAGAGAAATTACAGAAATTAAACCATTTTTAAAAGAATATAAAAATCTGAAAAAAAAGTTGTTTTTGCCTTGAAGATTTTGTAGTTTTTATAACAAAATGCTGTGAAAATGGAGTATTAAGAAAATGTATTTATTTGGGTTGCTTAGGTATGCCCCCGTTGTCTGATCTCCTTGCAGTGCTCCACAAGAAGTATGACCACACACGCTCCAGGAGCTACCGCAAGAATGGGACGGCCATCTCCCTGCGCTACGGCACGGGCAGCATGACTGGCTTCCTCAGCGTCGACACCGTGTCCCTGGCCGGCATCGACGTACGTACATGCACAAACATCGCCGCACACATGGCCGAGTTGGCGTCGCCAGCCTAGATCTTGATTTTATCTTTTGCGGACATTCTGGAGCTGCGATTCTCGAATGGGGGTATGCAGACCGTTTGTGGTCCTTGAAAGCCTTCTTGGGGTCCCCAAATCCTTAGACCATCAATCGAGCCCCGTGGTAAAATGTTGCTTTTTATTTGATGCTGGCTGACCCACAAAGCTAAATAAAGACCCAACCATGTGCACTAAGGGACAAGCGTTGATTATTCTCTGTTTCAGAGCCTGAAAGTTGGTTTGCGTGCATTTAGTTTTCTTTATTTAGACTTGTTACTGTAATCGCCCATTACCCTTTCCTACCTCCCAGTCAATGGGGTCCTCCATCACTTCTCTCGATCTCCCCAAAACATTAGTGGTTGAGAACAACTGTTCTAGAGCATTCAGTCAAACCCACTTATAACGATCCCACATATAACGACCTATTGGTTATAACGACCAGCTTTCAGAAAATATAGGAATTCAAGACCCTACCCCTTAAAATTTGTCCAGATAAAACGACCGTTTTTCAAAGCATCATACTGTTACAACAAACACTCAAAATCCGCTTTCAGAAAAAGAAAAAAAAAAACTCCCTCACCCGAAAAGAGAAAGAAAAAAAAGATAAAAAGAGCTAAATCTTGGGCGCGGCGCTTTGGGAGACGCTTAAGGTCATTTTCACCGCTCCGGGAGACGCTCAAGGTCATTTCCACGGTCGAGCGGCATACTTCCCTGTGGAGGAAACAAAACTAAAAAAGCAAAAACGCCCTTCCGAGTCGCGTACAGTCCGCTGATTGTGCGTGCAGCGGGAAGGAGAAGAGGAGGAACATCTTGACGCCGGCCAATCATAGTCGGCGGATTTCTCGCTGTGTTTCTCGCCAAATGTCCAGAATTAGAGCCCCTGGACTAAAGTACCCCCCCCCCGCGCAGCTCTTGGAAGTTTAGTGGTTTTGTTTGCGGCTCTTATGCCGGGTCAGCCTGGCCACCCCTGATCTATGCTCTTGGTGCCTTTTAGTTGCCACCACCACCAGTGCAGGGGTGGAAGCACTGCGCCAATTGCGCCATTGTGCGCCAATACACTTTTGCTGCGCCATCCTGCTTCCAAGCTCACATGTTGCGCCAAAACTACCCAAACAAGTTTTTTATGGCGTGACCGAGGAGGCGATAGCGAGCAGGAACATTCACTTAAGGCTATTCTTATTGAAGTTTTTTTTTGTTTTTATTGGCCTTTACCGTGTTGTGTTTGTTTAGGTAATTCTGAAAAAAAAAAAATAGGAACTTTTAGCAAACCGTTGCTGGTATGGCGGCACTACCGGAGCCTTTGAAGCATGCTTTTAAGCGCGCGCCCAAGTGATACCGTGACCGCGGTGCACGCGCTTAAAATCGTGCTTCAAAGGCTCCAGTGAGTGCGCAGTCTGCGGTAACACTTTAAAGGCCTATTGCTATGAAACCACCATACCGATGTGGTAGTGTCAACGGCGTGTGAGCCTGATCTCCGAAAATGGCACATGCACAGGTCGCTTTGTCAGAGTACTCATCAGAACTCTGACAAACGACTGAGACGATGCTTTGATGCATCGTTTCGTCATTCACTTAACCTTTTCTTTTTTTTTTGCACAGTGGCAGTGAGCATGATTGAGGGTATTTGAAATACGACAAACACGCATTAAATCGCCGTAAAGTCTCTTACAAGCGCCCGCCCCCCAAAAATCACACGTCCCCTTTTTGTTAAAAGTTTATCTATTGAGTGATTAGCGGTACTGGTACGCGACAGGCGTGCTGCCGCGGGTTCTCTCGTGCATACGCACCGCGACACGCGAATCTGCTATGCTATGCGGGGTATCCCTTCCCATGACATGCAAATTCCCAACTCGTTCCCGCATTTTTTTTTTTTTTTGCTTGTGATTTCTTGCGCGTTAACGGTTTTGCGACACCCGAGTTTGGGGGGCCGGGTACTTGCGTCTATATCGCACTGTGAAGCGCGAATGCGCTGCGTCCATGTCTGCTGCCGTACCCGTGACAGGGGAGTTCCTAGTGAATTCCCACATACTATTGCGCTCGACGAAGTTCGCCGTGTCTGCGACATGTATCAGTAATGAAAAGACAGTGAGTGCTGCTGTCGAGCTGGTGATAGTTAATCATGATGTTTAAAACCCGAGACTGCGGTGAGGAAAAGTTAGAAACTTTGAAGTTGAAGAGTTTCCGTTTCACGTAGCTTGTAGTGCCCCCCCCCCCGACACACGCGCGTACGAATGCATGCACGCACGCGCACACACCCAATTGCACCACTTCGTTTTGGGTGGGCCTTCTTTCATGAACTTATTGTATATAAATATATAAATGTACATAAGAGCTTGCTGTGCATTTTGTTCACTCCAGTCCATCAAATTTCTGGGGGAAAGCAATAACCTGTCTATAAAAAATAAACGTTTGGCATAATATATATATTTATTTTTTTGCGTGTTTTGGGGTCGCTTTTGGTGAGACTGCTTCCGCGTTCCTCATTCGTGTATGTAAACGTAACATATAAAAGCGATAATTGGTTGCCTTTCTTAATCATCTGTAGAGTTTCTAGCAGCGAGCGTACGTGGCGAATAGAACCTGCTGGCACTCAAACAGAAAGCCGGCAGGAGAACGAGGAGGAGACAGTGAATGTCCTGCATGAGCAAAGCAAATTCTACAACCCGTTGATAGCTGAACATCCAAGCAATGCGCAAGCGCAAGTTACGTCTGCATATTGCAAGAGGGAGATGCGGTGAGCTTCAAAGCATCGACGCTGAGGCTCCGATTGATTTTGATTGAAATGATATAGTGGGTAGACCTCAATGCTAGGTGCCTTGCGATATACCCGCATATTTATTTCGATCAGCCAATAAGAGCTCAAAAGCATTTTTGACGTCCATAACCCCTAGTGCAGATACGCAGACAAACTTGCGCTCGCATTGCCGTAAAAAACACGCTATGCAAAGAAGAGGAACATTTTTTTTTTTTTAAACAGCTTAAATGGAAAAAGGATATCATAAAACAATTTTACAACAAAGAAAATTTTTAAAGCAGCTATATTCACGGCAGCTATACAGACATTGTTGCGCCCGCGGCGAGCCGCTTCGCTGGTCACGTAGCTAGTACCGAACCTGTGCGCCGCCGCATGCGCCGCGCGCTGAGCGTTTTGCGCCCGCCCTTCCGCCCAGCGTTTCTCCACGCCCCGCCCCGTCGCCGCTGCGGGTCTCGTCTGCTATGGCCGCCGCACGCACCGTCATCCAGCCGGCCGCACAGGTCTATCACGTCTGCTTGCACTTTTTCAAAAGCTTTATCTGGGCTCTAAAAGTTACTTATTAATCTTTGTTTTCCAGCATTGCGCTTCTAGCGAAGGCGGATAAGTAACACCTGAAGGCCATAAGCTTCCGAAAGAAGCGCCAAGTACCACGTGACAAATAGGGGCCAGTCTTGCGTGATAAATATGGCCCACTTTTTTCCGCGGCGCCCGTGGCCGCCAGCTACAAATTCGTATAGCGCCGTAAATATAGCTCTAAAAAAATTTATTTTTCGTTGTAAATTCGTTTTATGACTTCCTTTTCCCAACCCTGCCTTTTTAAAGTTTTTTTTTGCTTTTTTTCATGTGGGAGGCACGGCCTACAGGGGTCTACTTTTTAAATACTTTGCCGATTAGAATGAAACTTTACCATATAGTTAATTAGTGCAAACTTGGGAGGCATGCAAAATTTCAACCATCAAGGAAGATTTTTATGTAAGACTGCGAAGTTACAGTCAGAAATTTGTCATAAAAAAGGCTGATGCAGCACCAATGAAAACAATCTATCATTCAAAAAAAGGAAAAAATTACAACTTTTTTTTGCTCTCATATGTACCATGTTCAATGAGTGATGAACAAAGTAAGGTATCGACAGCAATGTTTAATATAGCAAGGCGTCAGCATGAAAGCGGGAAGTTCAAAAATGGCTTCATTTTTCTCTCATATGACTTTTTCTAAAATCAACTTCTTCTTGGTGAACAACGGAAAAGTTATTAAAAACAAAGAAGTGCCTTACTAAATTCTCACAGTAAATTCACTCAGAAAAACAACACTTCCAGGAGTCTCAGTCCAAACTATAAAAAATGATAGTTTTTCAAAATGGAAAAGGGTTCAAAATGGCAAACTGAGAAAAATGTGTTTGAAAGTTCAAACAGTGTTCGGCTGAAAACAGTGCTTACTATATCATCTAAAACGCTCCAGGACCATAGGTCAGTCCTTCCTCTTCACGATCGTTCTGCGCCTTAGCCACGGCTTCCATTTTTCTCCGCTTGTGCGACGCTTTGGATGACTCCAGTTCCTTTTTTTGGGCCTTTCCGATCTTCTGTTTGAGTGGCCTTCACAGCATGCACGGTGTGATGGCTCCCTGGCTTGATTCCCATCTCGGAAAGAGCGTGCTCAAAGCCTCGAAGTCCCAGGTCAGATTCGAGGACTGCCAGGAGCCACAGCTGACTCGACGGTCTTGAGGAGGCAAATTCCACCTTGGGGCACCTATTCCACACTAGAGCATTGAACGATTCATTTGCGTTCCGAGCTTTTCATCCTCGAACAGCGCTCGAGCAAGTCACTACTCTGAAAGGCGATTGTAGACGGGCACCAGCTCCTTGGCTAACTCCCTGGAAAAGGCTGGCTTGCTGGGGCCTGGACGCAGGTGGCTCTCCTGCAGCCTCCAGTGCCTTGCTCCTGTTGAAGTGGCACCAGGAGTCTCTTCCAGTGGGCCAAGCTGTGTGTCGTGGCTCACCGTCTGTCAGGTAAGAGGTGCAGGAGTGTGGCAAACACTCCCCGCTGCATCCTGGGACATCTGGGGCATTGTCCTTCAGTGCGCAGGCGTAGTAGTTTGTCAGCTGCTTCATCTTCACATTTGTCAGCTTGCCCTTTCCACCAAGGCCTTTCTTCGCCTTCTTCAGAGCATCCAGTCCAGCATACATACGCTTTGCAACGTGGTTGATGCAGTCCTCTTTCTTCACTTCCTTGTACGTATAGACCAAGGCTAGCAACCTTTGAAAATGCTTTGCTGTCACCGTCAGCAGAAGTACCGTGGCATACTGCATGTTGTGTCGCTCCACAGAACGCCCAAAAATGACTGAAGCAGCTTCCACTTCCATGGCATGAGCAGACCCCTGGAAATTCTTTTGACAGTTAGGACTGTGGCTTCAAGCCATTCTTCATATTCCTGAGACCCTGGCTTTGGGCCTTGAGCGCACACCTGGCAGCAGTTTCTCTGTACACTGTAGTCTATCACCAAGCCGCTGTTCAGTTCCACTGCCACGCCAACACCAAAGTGGGAGGTGTGGCCACGTTTATGCCAAGTCCCGTCGTACGAAATGCACACGTCCAAAAGTTTGTCGTCTCCGGACTTTCTGCTCTACGTACGGACTGCGCCGCGCTCTGCATCACTTTGCTGGCGGCCTTCGTAGCTGCGTCGTGCACTTTTGATGCTATCTTCTGGGAAGACTTCAGGCACATCGGTGGAGGTACGTTCATGCCAGAAAAGAGGTTTGACAACGCTGGTAAAACCAATGCCGCAGTCGCGCGCGGCTAGCCCGATACGCGCAGAAAGTTCATTTGGCGAGTGTCGCCGATGTTCGAGCGAGTGCGGTGCGCTCGCCACCTCTCCACACGACGGGCACTCGACGATAAAACCGAGGAGCGCACCTTTGCCACTTTCCCACAGCTCCAGGCAAGATCCGGCACACTCTGGGCACAGCAGAGCTCCCACCAAAGCCTTGACACAAGAAACTTCGAGCAAGCGGTAGCCTTCGAGTTCGCCGCTGTCACCTAGGCCTAGCGGCTCCGGAGCACTGCGTCCCGTCGTAGCATTTCCATCTTGCGCTCAATCGCGGTCAGCTCATCTTCCTTTGGGGTGTCAGGAGTTGGAAGCGCGACAGAAGCCTCGATTGTCCCGCGCAATCCGAGTCTTCAGGTGGCGATGGGCCAGGAGACTGTGACGGAGCTCGAAGACGGCGATTGTTCCGACGACTCCGAGCGACTCGGAGACGGCGGTGCAGGAGGTTTTGTGAGGTCGACCTCCTTCAATGCCTCTCGGTTTTCACGCTTGCGGCTTCCGGGCACCAAGCGTAAGCGACTTCCTGCCATTCACCGCCGGCGTCAGCATCGATGAACTTGAAAACCGTAAAGTAAGCAAGGACGTGCGCACGCAGGTAGGAAAGCGAAACAACTAAACTCGGCAGGCGATCACGCGCGCGAGCGGTGTCTTTTTAGTCACGTGGCTTGTCCGGCGAATCAGAGCTCCGAATGTGTCGAGCTGCCCAATAGAGCGGCGTACAGCGTTTCATAGCTCTTTCCGAAGGATGTTTTGCAGGGGATTCTCTCGCCTGAACGCGCGGCGTTGAACAATAAGCCAGGGCGTAAACAAAAGAGAAAGAACTGCTCTTTCCAACGAGGGGTCCACGCCACGCTAGGCCTAAGCCAACGAGCGGCTAGCGGCGCTTTGAAATCGGCAAACAACGCGGGTGTGCTCAGCGTTTTCTGGCCAGCGCGCGGCCGCCGCGACGTATCCGAAAATAATTTATTCCGGAGTAAATACTTTACGCACGAGAATAAAAGTTTGTGAGAGCATTCTTTATGAGTTGTAGATGATGATAAAACCGATTTTCAAAAATGTGTTCTTTTCGAAAAACTTGCGATTTCTAGGCCGTGCCCCCCTTAAAGGGGCTCCTGCAATGGCTTTTTTTTACTAATTTGTAGGGGCAGCTCCTTAAAGGGCAATTCCGCTTCATTTTTGGTTTTGAAAAAACAATGCAGTCCTCTTCAGTATCGCCTAGGAAGACCACACGTCAAATATTACGACGCAGTTCTGTCTAAATGTTTCTTAAACGGTCCGGCAAACTTTGCAACTCGCCAAGTTGCCGAAATCGGCTGACTCGAGCGGGCGAATTCAGGCGCAACCAACAGCGCAGTCAAGGCTACGGCATGGGCGGAGCCAACATTGAGCTAAACGTCATCTTCATGGCCCCTTTTTGCTTGTTTTTACTTCTCCGATCGAGCGCCGCGGATGACGTCCAGCAACGTTGCCTCTCTGCGCTCAGCGGTGTCCACGTGATTGGCGTATGCGCCTGCGCAGGCGCGCTTCTTGGGAGCAGACCGGCCGCCCGCCGTGGTCCCGCCGTTACCGCTGTCTTCGCGTCACAACCACTGTCGTCGTCTCACCGTTTGTGATTATTGTCTCTCGGAGTTTCGTCCACACTATGGACACCGCGTGCGCAGACTTATGCCGCAGTTGTGCAGACGTCGCCGATATGCCGTAGACACCAAAACGTGGCGAAGAGTGCGGTGCAGATGACAGATCGACACTCGCGCCTGCCACATGCCGTGCTCCGAGGATCACGTGACATCTCGTACCACGTGGATGGCCACTTGGCGGCCCGAGGCCAATGTTGCCGGACGGAGCCGAAGTTTCGGCTTCGATTTCCGCTCGCGTTTAAAATTAGATTTAAAAATATATATCCCATTTTTCAGCGAAGCAAACGACGTAGTGTCTTTTACTAGGGCTTTTCATTCGAAATCACTCATTATCTCAGAAATCTTCGGAATTGAGCGGAGTTGCCCTTTAAGCCGTGGGTCTGTCCCTCCTCTGTATGTAGCCACTTCGAGGTTTAGTTTATGAATGGCTCAAGAGATGGCGTGTTCCGGAATTAACTTTATGTAGAGATGACAGATGGCGCTTAGCGCATGCCATAGAAGGCACTCGCTCTTGGCGCTGCTCGTAGTTTAGCTGAATGGAGGCAGTAGACAAGGCTGCGGAACGGCGAGCGCGCAAGGCGGCGGCAGCGCGCGCTCGCAGACAGAATCCGGCCGTGCGAGAGCGAGAGGCCGAAGCGTGTCGTCAGGCTGCTCGGCGACGCCGCCAAGATCCGGCCGTGCGAGAGCGGGAAGCCGAATCGCGTCGTCAGTCTGCTCGGCGACGCCGCCAAGATCCGGCCGTACGAGAGCGGGAAGCCGAAGCGGCACGGCAGCGGCGCCAAGAGGATCTGCAGAACGTCAGGAAACTGGAAGCTGCGAGAAAGCGCGCGTATCGGCAGGCAGACCCCGATGCAGCGAGAGCTCGTGAGTCGTCTGCAAACGCATCAGGCGAGCTCAGCCCGAAGGTGCCGACACGAGGTTTAAGCGAGACTTTCTAGACGTTTCGTTTTGTATACACACACGCACAGTTTCTCACGTCTTTACATGGCGATGAGTGGGCGAACACGGAAGAATCGCTGGTTTACCGACGATTCACTCCGGAGCTTCGCCCACTCATCATCATTCACCACGTGGATATGCTGTGACTTTTTTGTCTGCACCAAACCTGAGCGCACTGAACGTAGTAACTTAATGACACTTTTCTTTTCTCGAATTTCGATTTATTTTAGAAGTTATAGGCAAATTAAAATTACAAAAACAAGCAAAAAATAACCTCCTTCATGACGCTCCTTGGTTGCTTGAGTGGCCGTGAACTAGACGAGGGGTGGTGAGCTGAGCGAGCGCTCACGGCTGCCGTACTCTGTGTCGACGGCGCGAGAGGGCGCCACTAAAGCGTGTTCTGGATAGGCTGTATGTAGCGGGCAGCTAGAGCGGCTCTCATTGCATTTGCTGCGCGATCAAACACACATTCGGCATGACACTTCATTGGCCACAAACGACAGCAAACACGGGGTAAAGATCAGTTCAGAATGGGAGCCACTTCGCGCTGCCATACCGCGAAACGGCCAAACCGCAAGACAAAGCTGCTCACCGGAAGGCCTTGGGAACGCTCAGAGCCGGCCGGGTCCTTCGGTCCCTACGGCCGCAGCGCCGCCGCGCACATCCGGGACCTTCCGTGTCGGCGCCTGATCCCACTACTCCTTTCTAGTAGGCGCCGCCTTTTCCACCGATTGGTGGCGGGTATGTCGACGGATCATTTCTTGTTTCCGTACTTTATAAACTGCATTTGTTTCTTTTCTGATCTCAAATACTGAACAAAAACTACTTTTATAAATAATTGAAACGGTTCGTGCCACTTATATTTTGTATTTCGACTAAAAAGAAGCTTTTAGCGGCTCTGACCTAGTAGTAAGCCCAGGACCTAAGACGTCACATTACGCGCGCTTTCGGTACCGCGGGTCGCCCCCGTCGGTGGAGGAGGTTTCCGCGTCGTCCGGTTAAAATATGACGCACTGATATTTCAGTGACTCTATCCGTGCCCGCTGGCTTTCTCGAACCCCAAGAGACGGTGAAACCAAGCAAAAAAGGGGAGACAGCTTAGTTATGTGATTGCAGGGCCCCTTTAAGGAAAACTCTCTTGTTTTATAGGTCTTACTTGCTAGTTTTGTCAGTCAATTTGTTTTTTATTAAACTCCTAATCAAGCCTTTCTTGTTTCTATTTGTCAGTGATGCCTCTTTTAGTAAGGGTTAATTAAGTGCGTATGTATGAGCAGGAATGGTATGGGTGGTATCATGAAGTTTTCAATATTTTGCATTTGTACTTTTATCAGATAGAGTAGATTTGTACTCTGTTCAGAGTATTGGAATACTTTTGTTTGCTAAACAGGGACTCGAAACATTTGTATTTCCTAATGATGAACTGTAGTCAGTATTGGACTTTATTTCATACCATACTATTGCAGCTTGAAATGGTTTTGTTTTTAACTTATGGAACGTGCGATTTAGGTTGTTAAACAGTGAAAATGTTTTGTTTTCATGAGGCTTAAGTTGTTTTTCTTTAGTTGCCTATGCCTACTATTGTAAATCCATGAGAGGAACCAACCCGCTACCACCAGGACAGTTCTCAATGGCAGCCATTCAAATATATTTTTTTGCTATGGGCTGGAATATATTTAAGGAAAGGTCATGTTTGGAAATGGTTCTGGAACGTCACATGGAGATGCTTTTTTATTTATATTTCTTTTTGTATTTCGAAAAACACATCTGTGCTTATAGCACCGAGTTTGACTGGTTACCAGCTCCAAGATTTGCTTATACTGCTACGAAACTCGATTTTTGTTGCTCCTGAGCTGCTCCAAAGCTGAACTTTACTGCTCCAAAGCTGCTCCAAAGGGGCATCTTTGCTGCTCCCAGACCTGCTCCAAAAGCTG
>JAZHYW010055389.1:0-18813 GCA_037355805.1 Ixodes ricinus | reverse complement strand
AAAAATCAGCAGAACCCATCCTTTGGGAATGATTATCTACGTTAATGCGAATAGCATCAAACGGTGCGGAGTTTTGCGCGTTCGTCAGGTGGCCGGCACACTCTAGATACGCCAGCCCACTCTTGAGGCGATTCTAAATTTGTTGACACTTTCACAGCCCTGCGCACGATCTCCGCAGCCCAGCACGTGCGTTTGTGTCACTTAGGAAGGCGAGCAAAGCACGCGCCATACGCACAAACACTCAAAATGGTACCGACCAGACTTTCTGGCGTCTCAGCTAGTCTCAACCAACGGTACTCTAAACGGTTGTTTATATCTTTACCATAGGACGCGCTTACAGCGCTGTCACAGCCACCGGTGCGCGCGCGTTCCATGCACGAGGGCTCATTCCGCTCTCGTGAGGCTGAGCTAGAGGTCTCCCGAGCGCAGGAGAGGGTGAGCTAGAGGGAGAGGGTGAGCGCGGGAGAGGGTGAGCTAGCCCTCGTGCATGGAACGCGCGCGCACCGGTAGCTGTGACAGCGCTGCAAAGCGCGTCCTATGGTAAAGATATAAACAAATGTTTAGAGTGCGGTGAATGACTGCCTTCATAGCTCTGTGGTTAGCGCGTCTGCCTGCTGATCAAAGGGTCAACGGTTCGAATCCCAGCCGGCGCCGGTCTTTTTTATTTATTTATCGACCCGCGGCGTAAGAGGTTAGATAGCCAGATAGATAGATAGATAGATAGATAGATACATAGACGAAAAGTGCGTGAAGTATCCAAAGAATGGCTATCCGCATTAAAAGTAAAGTTACCCCCATCCCGCTGATGAGGCTCGCAGCAGTCGCAACACGCGTGCTGCGTGGGTTTCCATTTTGTGAATGTTCCGTCGGACGTAACGCTCGCAGCAGTCGCAGCACGCGTGCTGCGGTTTCCATTTTGTGAATGTTTTTCTTTTCTTTTGCGTGTCGCGTCTAGAAAGAAGTAACTTCATATCTAAAAACAAATAAAAAAAATCCTCTTAAATCGCAAAAAGAATAAGAAAAAACGAGAAAAAAAATTAACGGGTATCGAACCCGTCTAGCCTACGCAGCTTCAACATACGAGGAACACACTCCAACCCCTCAACAAATCTGGAAGAACGAATGGAGTCGCGATTTTGACCAATTTACCAACGCTGCATCAGACGTAATGCAGAAGGAATTATATACTATATTTTATGTTGACGTCGTGTTTCGGCCACAAAGCGTAACATTCAATAAGGTTCCGTAGGTTACACAGGCCGTAACTTATTTCCGTCGGACGTAACTCGAAACCTTAGGGTAAAGTTACGTCGGACGTAATTCTTATTTTTATTTCGAGTTCCGTCGGACGTAACTTTAATTTTTATTTAGAGTTCCGTCCGACGTAACTTTAATCTTCATATTGGGTTACGTCGGACGTAACTCAAAACCTTGACGTAAAGTTACGTCGGACGTAACTTTAATTTTTATTTCGGGTTCCGTCGGACGTAACGCTAGACAGTGCGTCCGTTCTATCTTTAGCGCCCACTCTGCTCTGCCAGCTCCGCCGCAGTTGCCGTTGTTGCCGTGCGTCTGTCTCATCCCAAAGTTCGTTCTCGGCGAACTGCGTCTGCAGTTTACGAAAGTGTAGCGAAATTGCGAGGTTCCTGACACGATAAACACGCATTGCGCAGATTTTTGAGCCGTCGTCCGTTGCTCTCTGTGTTCTTGTGGCTCTGCAAGGCTCTTTTGGCCCAGATTAGGAAAACAACTCGACAGAGTTCTGAAAAGCATTTAGGCTCGATACATAAGTGAAAATATATCTGTAGTTCTCTGTGGTCAAAGCCGCTTTTAAAAACGACCTGTTTCTTTTTCTTCTTTGAACTAAATAAAAAATAATTACCGAGTATTGTCAACGTCTTTTTTATGTTTTATGTGGCTTTTATATGAGAAGATCGTCATGAACGAGGGACACGTACGCTGGGATCGTTAGGATTACATGAATAAAGTTCGAGCGCCCGGAAAGTTTCAAATCCTGTGTCGGTGCGATTGCAGTGCGCATGTTTTCTGTGTGCAGAAGTGCGTCGAAACTGCAAGTTTTTCGTGTGCAAATAGTTGTAACATAAAGATAAATAAATAAAATAAGTAAATGAAGAATCAAATGAAGTAAAAATAAGTGTAAAGAGTGAAAGATGTTTACAAATCTCAAAATCTCAGTAATGCGAAACTAGAGCGCAGCTCTTGAGAAGGAAAAGGAGGTAGGGAGGGTACTATGCACCGCCTCCTCCTACATACCCTACCCTCGTCCTCACCCCTCCTCCTTCCCTCCTGCCGCTGAATTTCTTCGTGGGCGAGCACAGGGCACAATTACATGACACAAAGTCGTGACATCATTTTCCCCGCTAAATTTAGCGAGGAAACTGAATTGGTGTTGCGGTCACATGACGTCAATTTCCCCGCTAAATTTAGCGGGAAACTTAAGCTGCTAAAGTTAGCAGGGAAATTTCCCCGCTAAAGCTAGTGGGAAAATGTTGCATAATGTAACGCATGCAGTTATGCTGACGGCGACGCCGCCCCAGCCGGAAACAAATGCCTAAGAGCTGCGCTTTAAAAATTTTAAAAAATAGTTAATAAAAAAGATTGATAAATCTAGCACAAACCAAACATGGAGTGTGGTTTTTGTGGAACCAGGGTAGGGCAAAGATACCCTGAAATGCATTCGGAAATACAAATGCTCGGATACATGGCAGAGACAGCTAAAATACCGATACTGAAATCATACCTGGGCAAAACTCACTCATGAGTGTACTCACATCACTCACCCTTACCATCAGGCATCAGGTGAGGGTGAGTGAGTTTGTAATCCTTGAAAACTCTGGAGTTTGAGGTTGAGTTCGGGGGCGTGAGATCGGTGAGTTCACGAGTTTGGCAAGGGCACGAGGTCACCGAGGGGTCATGTTTCCATGAGGGTTTGTGGGGTGATGTCTGGGAGGGGCGGGTCATGTGACTTCTCTGTACATTTCCGGGAAGTTTAGTCAACACTTGCCTCGCAGTAGCAAAAGGTGCTGTTGGCTCGTATGGCTGGTTCTCTGCAAGTGATATGGGAAAGGAGGAAAAACTGCCGATGGATTTATCTGCGCTCTTCAGCTCTGGCTCGCTTTGCGGCAGCTTGGCGTAGTCTTTAGCCACCAGTCGCTGCTTCGTGGCGGGGTGACAAGAGAGGGGCAGAGCTCTTCCGCTCGCCTCGACCGCTGCCGTGGAGACAGCGAGTCACCGATATATGCGATATACACGCTGACTTTTGTTGTTTCGTGAGGGAGGAAAGCAGGTGCTATGCTAGTACGCCTGAAGCCAGAAGTTGCTATTTCAAGTGCGCTTGTCTTAGGCCCGGTCGCTAATCCTGAAGCCAATATTAAAATAAGAGCCGGCTGGGAACTGTCGCGATTCACCTGTATACTTGTTTGTTCAAGCTGCTAAAAAATGTTTGCATACACATCTTCGTGCTTGAGTACGCCTGAAATGCCGAACTTGTTCGCAGTTGGGTTTAAAGGTTGCTACATATACTTTGTAGCATATAAAGTTAATTTGATTGTTGATTGTCATAGAACAATTGCAGACGACAAGTTTCTAGATTACAATCAAAGTGATATGAAACAATCTTTTACTTGCGCTGTAATAACAAATTCTTGACGTTTCTAACCTGCTATGCAGACACCCCTTCTAGTCGGTCAAGAGTGGGCCATTGAGGATAGTAGTCGGAATACTGGCTGCACCCTACAAAGTTTTGCGTGCCGGAGAAAAGGTTTTCTTACTAGCTTTAATTGTATTTAGCTACTATTAGTTATGATTCCTGTATATTATTATTTGTCAACCGGTACAGGTCGCACTGTGCCTGTCCCGGTCACTTATGAGGAGCACATTTTTTTCTTTTTAGCAACAATATATTTATACGAGCAAATACCAGGGGAGGGAGTAAAATTCAAACCTAAGTCATTAACAGATATTCTGTATGTGCATGCACATGCGTGCACGGAACCAACTTTCCCTGCCCGAAGAGATTAAGCGCCAGAATATTTTATATCTAACAAAACAAATCTTAAAGAATTGTACATCATTTAATTAAATTGCATGACTGTGCCCTCGCTCCTCCTGAAATATTGCGTGGATATCTGAATTAGGGTGTCAGTTGTTAGAAGTGAAATAATTTAAATATCGACGGTAAAGGAACTTGCGCTCACACCACTAGGTTGTAGTTTAATCATACATATTAGTGAACACAAATAAATATTTAACATCCATAAAAAAAAATTATAAATGATTTTAATAGAAAGCACCACTTTGTACATGTACTTTGTAAATATTTGTATTCAACATACAAGTTGGAACACAAGCGCACATTGTCTGAAGAGCAAGAATACCAAAGGCATCTGACACCGATAACGATTTTATGTCAGGATCCATAAAGTATAATATTTTACGAGGCATAGAACAGGTAAATAAGAATGTATGTTCCATGTTTAATTGGTATGTGCGGTGCAATAGAAAGTAAGATAGACAATAAAAAAATTAATATCTATGTAATAATATGGTATGCACAAAGTTCTTCAATTGTTCTTCCAGAAAAAATATCCACCAGGTAGATATTTTAGGTGAAATAATTTGTGCGAACGACGATAAAAAACATAAAGACAGACCATTCCGAAATAGATTTACTCGACAATGAATTGCCGAGCAAACTTTCGTACCATTAAGGAGAATATTATAAATAAAGGGAAGAACAAAGAAGACAAGGACGGACAAGACGTTTCCGAACTGGCAGCAAACGTTTAATGACAACTCCAATGGGCTGGGGTCTTTTCTCCCAAGGGAGGGGAAGAGGGGTGCATTATCAGGGAAAGGGGAAAGAAGGAAGGACTAAATAGCATGGATAGCAAAAGGGGGTAATGGAAGGATCCTATCAAGCTGGTGAAGGAGACAGAGGATTTCAAGGCTGAAGTTCCCGTCGAAGGAAGGCAAGGTCGATTTCGGATAGGACTACGGAGGGGGAACCAGTGTTTGGTAGGGCTGTGGCGCATTTTGAAGGCCTTCAAAATTTCCCATCCATACCGTCCGTACGTCTTGTCCATGCCTGTCTTTCTTGTTCTTCCCTTTATTTATATTACTCTTACCAGCACGCTCTCCATTCCATGCACCCACGGCAGCACATGTTTAAATAATAATTCACACCTGAATAAACGATGCTGCAGACGCTCACTCCATACTTGCACGAAGTTGTTGCGAATGCTAGAAATGAACAGTGCACACCGTATAGAATACTTCATGAGCTTCGCAATGATGCTGATGCGTTCTTGCATTCCAACAAAGCACTCCCTCCTCAAGCGCTTGGCCAGCACGTTGAAGGAGTTGAAGCGAAACAAACAAAAGGCAAACCATTTCTTCACTTGGTGACATGACGACTGGTGCCAGAGCGGCGGAAGACGGTAGCGACCATGGAAAATTGCAAAAGCCACGTGCAACGCAGCGCCAGTGCCGCAAGTGGGGGCGAAAACTACTTCCGAGTGAGTGATGAGTTCATGCGTTCGTGGACGGGTGTGAGGAGCATGAGTTTGGTGAGGGTGGCTCATGAGTTTGGTGAGGGGCGTGAGCTCAGGAGTTCAGTGAGGAGCGTGAGCTCAGGAGTTTGGTGAGGGCGTGAGCTCAGGAGTTAGGTGAGGGGCGTGAGCTCAGGAGTTTGGTGAGGGGTGGCTCATGAGTTCGGGTGAGGGGCGTGAGCTCAGGAGTTTGGTGAGGGTGGCTCATGAGTTTGGTGAGGGGCGTGAGCTCAGGAGTTTGGTGAGGGGCGTGAGCTCAGGAGTTTGGTGAGGGGCGTGAGCTCAGGAGTTTGGTGAGGGGGCGTGAGCTCAGGAGTTTGGTGTGGGGCATGAGCTCAGCAGGTACGGACGCTTTTCCGTCTCCTCGCAGTTGGTATTGCAAACGCGGCCCATAAACTATGTCACCCCCCCCCCCTGAGTGGTCGTAAACTCTCTGTAGTGCAGGCTCTCTAGTGTTCTTGTGTTGTAAGAGACAAACTAAGCAAATGCGTTCGTGTGAACCAGCCTTTACGGTGTAATCAAGCGTGCGCATCCGCACATCGAACCTTTATCGCTCCTTCGTGAACTTTGTCGTGCCAGTGTCCCCCTGCACCGCTTCAAGTCCGTGCGGCGTGCCCTGGAGGAGGTGGGCACGGAGGTGGTGGTGGCCCAGCCCAAGTACTACAACGAAGTGGGCGGCACCCTGCCCATTCCAGAGCCCCTGTCCAACTACCTGGACGTGAGTGCAGCCCCTCGGGATTCTAATACAATTTGGAACGGGGAACTACTAGAAGTTGAGAGTAGAACTACGCTGCCTAAAATGCGTCCTCGGCCAGAGTGTTTTACCGCATCCCAAAGAGTAGTCCCTCAATTCCTGCCCAACAACGTTGTTGAACTGCCGCGTCGTCGCCGCCCGCGATCCCGGAGGTGTCGCAGCGTTGGCGGTAGGTGTGGCAGACGCCCATTCCGCAGCGGGTCACCCTCCGGCTGGACGGCCTTCGGAAGCTTCAACAGCCAGGAGTTGGGACGCCGCGACCACAACAACGCTCGCTTTCTCTCGCTTTTTTTTTCTGAACTTCCACGTTCGACTTTTGGGATCGCGACGTCCTACGGCACGACACTCTGGCTTCCGCGACGTTATTTTTTCTCGCTCAGGGACCGCTTCCGACGCATGGACGGAATGGGACGCTAAACATGCTGGAGGAGACTCGTTTGAAGCTCCGTAGTGGAACAGTTAATAAAGTAAAGCACCAGATGGTTGGTAGAAGCTTCGGGGCCTCATAACAGTCTTGGTAGTAATACTCGGCATTACAGTGCAACCCACTTATAACGATAATGAGAAAACCTGAAATTTCGACTGGACTAGAAACTGATTATTTCCAGTCTAGAAACTCTAGAAACTGATCGTTATAAGCGGTACATTGTTATATGTGGATTGCACTGTAATTTATCGTTTCTCTTTTATGTAAAGGTTGAAGCTTAGAGACCCTAGTTCGGAGTCACCGGGAAAAGAACCACTTCAGGGTGGCTCTGGGTGACTGAACTCATTCGAGGGAGCTTTTTGGAACGCTGAGAAATGCCATGACACTGGATGTACAGTAATCAGATTTTTGTGTACAGGGACTCTTCATTTAGCAGTATGCACGTCCTTATAGAGTGGTATATATACATAAATTTGGTTTATTTTTGTATTTTGGGCATAAGGCTTAGAACTTGGCACATGTATCATACTTTGTCTCACGACAACTACCGCCACGACCCAATAAGGGCGTTGGAGCGAGGCATGTGACGACTCTCCACGGTTGAGGCCACGGAGGCCTCGTGGCCACCTTAGCAACAGCGCCGTTCGCGACAAAAGGTTGTTCTAGGCCTCTTCTCTTTTTTTTTTAACGGCAATTGATTTTGTGCGATTGCATCTCTACTGACACTACGCTACGCAGCACAGAAGAAAGACGAAGGCGCATTATTTTTCAACGATACTTAATTCAAATTGAGCCTCTTCCGAGAAGAATGTGGCTTTTGAACAATGTTTGAACGGTCGCAGCCCAGTAATGGACCGTTTCCGCTCAAAATGTCGTCCTGGCATTACCACCCGCCACAGATTCGCGGGTAAATTGAGTATAGGGTTGTCTCATGAGCTGTTCCAGAAGGCATTGTTACTCTAGCAGACGGCAATGTTGCGGCGGTGGACGTTCATTTGAAGTTGGTTGGTTTCGCAGCAGATGACAGCTGGTTCCTACGGGCCTCGCATTTGGCGCAGCGACACAAACGCCCCCGTGACACGAGGTCACGTGCCTCGCTCTGATGCCCTTATTGGGTCATTGGGGCCGTAGCCTCCACAATTCGCCAAGCTATCGTGAAACGGAGTATAGGTGCTCCGCACCACCGTACAAGCGGTAGAAATAACCGCAATATAGATATGTAGGGAAAAGGGTCGGTGCATCTTGATTGAACTAAGCGAAGCTGAGTTTGATTTAGTTGACACTACTTACAAGATGAGAAAGAAGAAACTTTCTGTGAGCCTCGCATGGGCTCTATGCTTTTCTTGCGTTCGCAAGGTGCGGGCTTTTTTGGTGAAAAATAAAATTAAGTAAGTCAGGGTGCAAAATAAATCCTAGTGTTTTAATAGAGGTGCGTAAATATCGAATTTTTGATTGTGAATTGAATATGAATATTAAATGTTGATGGCAAATTGAATTTGCATATTTCCTAGTATGACGAGGGTGCTTTATAAATCGTGGCTGGAAATCTTTTCTAGAAAGCGTACCTATGAAAAGGAACAGTTTCATGAGAAACATTCTGCATACTTGCATTAATTTAAGAAAGAAAGGCTCCGATACTATGAATTAGGTAAAACACACTGTAAAGGCCCGTTCACACTCTTGCGACCGAGTATGACCGAGAGAGACCAGACCGGTTTTAAGCCTCTTGCAACGTCTTAGGACCGGATGCGCTGCAGCACATCCGGTCCTAAGACGTTGCAAGAGGCTTAAAACCGGTCTGGTCTCTCTCGGTCATACTCGGCCGCAAGAGCGTGAACGGGCCTTAATGTGATAAGCTAAGCACTGACTATCATATTTATTTAAATATACCTGGTCATCTTTTTTGTAACTATCCATTAAGATGAGGAGTTGAATTATAATTACGACCAAAAAAGGCTGACTTAGAATAGGGAGCGAAATTTCCAAGACGGTTGAGCCAGCCAAGATGCTCGGACACGTGCAACGTTTCTCCTAGCTTTTCGGTGTGAAGCAGTGAAGCCTGACACGTGCATGCCAGTGCAAAGCGGTGCAGCTTGACACAAGAAATTGAAAAATTTTAAAGATACCATTCATAATCTCAGATGTTTCAAAAACTCCATCAGTAAAAGTGTGCCAGATATCATATTGAATATTTAACCCTATTCACAAATTATTTGCAGTTTTGAATATTCAAACATGCCTCCAATTTTTAGGCTTCTTGTTCATGAGGTTGGATGTAATGAGTCGATTGACTTAGCGCGCCATCCACCCTGCATGGATGCTACCTATGCTTATGTCTTTAGTGATATTGATGAGTAGAAATAATCCTCTTAAACCTGGCAAAAGTCATTTGCACAAAAGCGTAGTTGACATGGAACTAGACATGTATTATCAATTTTCCATTTTGAAAGTTCAGAATAGAACTCCAGTTTCTTTCACAATGTAATCTTCGTAAGAATGTCTCGAAGAATGAGAACGTTAAGTGAAGTTGAAGGCTGGATATCTCAGTTATGATGCGAGAGTTTGTGTTCAAATAGGAACTACCACTTATCTACGGGCCTTCCTGACGGCCAATTTTGACTGCCATTGACTGCACGTTTTCAAAGTATGTGTGCTGGTATTGTAGACAATGTTATTAAATATTCCTTTGTGGTTGGGCTGATATAGCTGACCTAAATGTCTTTTTTTTTGCTGTCCATTTGCTTTTTAGATTTCGCCAATGTAAGTACTTTCTTGTTCACTTCTTTCTAAGTTCACAAAATAAGGTTACTTTGTGAGTGTTCCGTTTAGTTGTACATGGAACCTGAATGGTTGCTGTGTCTCCCTGGATAAATTCCTCGAAGAAACTTTTCTTTGTGCGGGCTTTGTTCTGCTTTTTAAGGATTTTGTTCCTTTGCAGCTTTAAAAGTTGAATTTATACATGTTCTTATGTGGCAAAAACAGCAGGATATGCAGTCATGAATTTACACTCTCAATGTAACAAATGAATGAGACAAATTTACCCAACCATTTGTTCAGAAATTTTTGTGGCTGATGGAGTGAAATTTGCAAGCACTAAGCAAAGAAATAGAGCAATCAAACAATTGAACAGGATGAACTAAAACCCTGAGACTAGGGAGAAAGACGACAAAGAAGGAGGGGAAGAACAGGAGTCTCAAACACAGCTGAAATTTATTGATAAAAATCCTGTTTCTATGGGCTTTAGGCACCTTCACACACAAAGAAGGAACAACCTTTCTGCAAACGTGTGTGCAAAACATGGGAACGTGGAGACAAAAAAAGACTAAACCTTCTTCGTCGTCTTTCTCTCTGTCTCAGGGTTTTAGTTCATCATGGTCAATCATCACCAGCTCGTTTGTGCCCCAACGTTCTGTTCACACAATTATTCTTTATTTACAAATTTCTACTCTAGCTCACTCATGTGTCCTAATCAAGCCTATGTGGTCTTTTATGGGTTAGCATAAAAACCCCTGTTATTTATCATTTTTTTCTCTTAAAAAAAAAGTTAAAAAATATTAACATTTAACCTTTTTTTTTTTTTGCCAGGCAGTTTATGAGGGTGTTAGGAGACTACCAATTAATATTTTGCTATGGTGTCCCATATATTTTTAGTGAAGTAGAAAAACGCAACTGTTTGAAACCGAAACTGGACTGGGGAGGAAGAAGAAATGTAGAAGTGGAGAGAGTTGCCGGAAGTCACGTGGCTGTGCAACTTTTTATATTTTTTCAACCATTGTATTTGCAACTTCTTAGAAGCCACAAAAAATGAGTATCATATTTTTTCTTTTCTATCTTTAAAATTGAGTATGTGTCTTCGATGACCCACAACTTTGATTATATTTGGTGGTTATGTCTAAACCATAGAGAACCAACGTCACATGACCATGGAGAAGAGAGTGAGTGTGACTCAAACCGGCCAGTTCTCGATCGGGCGGAAAGAAAACGAATTTCGAGCCGCCAATGGTTTTCTGGGTAGTTGGGCTCTCATGCGTCATGTACAAATGGAAACCTTGGTGAGCACAAGTTAAAAAGGGTGAGATAATGTTAATTCATTCAAGTATTCAACATGTCTGACTTATCTCTCTTTCTGAAAGCCACTGTCTAATCCAAAAGGATTAAGAGAAAAAAAAATTGGAAGTCACATTTTTGCTTTTTCTTAGGGGTTTTTAGGCTACCAACTTGTGCCAAGACTTAGAAAGGGCTGGTTTACAGTCCTATTGAACAAGTCGAGATATTCCTTGCGATGGGCCAAACTGGCTAAAATGAAGAAAGTGAAATTGTGCCGGCAAGCTGGTGAATTTACTCTATAATGAAAAAACCCGGGACTGTAAGAACAAATTAAATAATGTATGAGCACACACGCCGTCTCAAATGAATGCATATTAATTAGCTGACTACCGTGTGTCTGGCTAACTAGACACACAAAGGCTGCCTTTATGGAAACGACACAATTGGATGTTTCTCAACACATTTTGAAGCTTTTCTGTTGGATAGTTTATGCACAAAGTATTAATTTATAAAGTTGGCTAATTAATCTGCACTAATTAGCCCGTTTGGTGCATTACGAAAAATACCTCGACTTGCTCAACAAGACTGTAGCAAAGGTGTCATTCACTCCTTAGTATATGCCGTATTTTCCGGACTATAGTCCACGGAATATACAGGTGCAGACAGTACAAGGATTTGTTGTTTCTGTACTGTTCACATGAGCGGACATGACGGATGTTGTGAATGACAGAGTATATTAATTGGATTTATGGTATGTATTATACAAGCTTTTTTGTGAGTTAAGAAAACAGGCATTTGTCAAGGTGTGTTGTGTATGAGAGTTATTTACGTGCGGACTAGGCACCCGTTGCAAACTATCTAAGCAAAACATGTTTTTTCGACAGACATTGGTTTATGTGGACTATAGTCCAGAAAATATGGGACATGACTAAGGTGCCCACCGTCTATTCTGTGACGGTTTTCGGGAACGTACTGTATCCGTTGCAATGTTCGTAAGCGTAATCGTAGTAACTAATATTGACATAAGCCAAGGTTAATTACGAAGTTCAAATTTAAAGATTGGCGAGGTTTCTTGAGAGGTTACCACACGAACCAGAATATTTGCCTTCCTGCTCATCGACCTTGCTCTCGACTTTCAACACTACCGTAAAATGCCAAGCAAGTGCCCCCTCCCAATTTAGAGATTATCCAATCAAATTACTAGAGAGGGGGCCCTTACTCGTTTTGTGAATAACTTTCAAGATGGCGGCCACAAAAATATTAAAGTTTTCTTAAGATGGGAGCAGGGGTGCATGCTCTGTATTTTACGATAACTGGATGTCCTGCGGTAGCCATCTTGAATTTCATGTTCTTGTTTTTTTCCCTAATAAATTGTAACAAATGCTGATAATTGCATATATATCTTATATCAGCGGTTCTCAAACTGTGATCCGCAGACCCTCAGGAGTCCTGGAGAGCGTTCGTGTGGGTCCGCGCCGAGTCAAAAATCCGCTCTCAAAAAGATCCCTTCTATTTCATGGCAAAAGACCTCTCATGCTGAATGCATTGGGGCTTCCCGAACGGCCTCCAAGTGGGTCAGTGGGTCTGTGACGTCCAAAAGTTTGTCAACCGCTGTTTTATACACTAGTCTATTTCTCGGATTATTGAGTACCATAGAATACTGAGCATCCCCCATCCTGCCATAAGCGCCCATTCCTCAATTTTGTAACATTTGGAAAATACACGAAGGACAGTCTTTACATGTTGTTGACCAAGGAGCGCCCATTCCCCAGTTTTACATGATTGTCTCCAAATTTGGAGTGGGCGCTTGCTTGGAATTTTGCAGTATATGTGGTTAGTGTGGCCTTCAACCAGCAATTCTAGGAACTGAATTATCCTATAGGTTTGCCTCACGAGCTGGTAAAAATTATCCCTCAGCAAATGACTGAGACCAAAAACGTTTCTTTTTCTCAGTAGTCAGTCTAGAGAAGTATGAACCTCTAAGGGGAACGTTTTTTAGCTTTACTACTCGCTAGCATTTTCTGTGCATAAGTAAATCTGTCTTTTGTTAGTAGCATTTATGGCTTTCTTACTTGTATGACCAAAATGCTAATTTGATTACTTATGGATGCAATCAAACTAAAAAGTTAAACCTTTGGAGTCACCCATAAATCACCAACTCTGCATTAATCAGGGCGAAGACGTAGTACCTGCCCTTTTATTTCAACCAGTTCCTTTCATTGTAGATACCTGGAAGAAACAGAAAAAATTTTGCTAAAGCAACAAACATTTAACAACTAAAGAGTTGAAATTTAACTAAAAAGTTAAAGTCCATACTGATACGATAAGAAAAACATTTTTGTTTTGTCTCTTTAGCCAAGAAATATTGTGAAAATTGGCAGTGAGAGCCTGGCAAGTAGCGACGAAAAAAACTTGGAACGTCCGAGGAATGGGCAGCTGAAATCGAGACAGATGCGATTCTTTCCTTAATGGTGCTCTTGCTACCCCAGGCCCAATACTATGGACCAATCAGCATCGGGAGCCCTCCCCAGCCCTTCCGCGTGGTGTTTGACACGGGTTCCTCAAATCTCTGGGTGCCTTCTAAGCAGTGCAAGTGGACCAACATCGCCTGCCGTGAGTCACTGTCGTTCATTTGTCCACGTTAAATCTGACAGCATCTCTAAGCTCGTCAAACCGTGAGATCATATGTGTTCGCTGTCGCAGCTCGATCTCTAAATTTGCAATCTCTATCCATTAATCATCAACGAAATTCATTTGCAAATTGTTAATATGTGTATCTGATAGAATTGCATATTACCACATGTTTTCTTTTAAAGGGATGCTGAAGCGAACACTTCAGTGTCTATAATAAGTGGCGCACTATCTTTCCATGACTCAGCAGCCGCCGGCGTGCGAGAGCACATGCAACGAATTAGGCGTCATCATATCCCCATTCAAGCTTATTAAGTGTGAACAGGGCATATGAAACGTCAATTTCGTTGCGTGTGCTCGTGCACACCGGAGGCTGCTGACTCGTGGAAAGGAGTGTGCCACTTATTATAGACACTGAAGTGTTTGGTCTAGCATATCTTTAAATAAAGCATGAAATGCTTTTAGAGCGCAGCTCTTAGGCGCCCGTTTCCGAGTTTCGTGGCGTCGCTGTCGGCGTCGGCATAACTGCCCCGCCAAATTCAGCGAAAAATGGAATTGCTGTCGAGGTCACATGACGTCGCTTTTCCCGCTAAATTTAGCGGGGAAAATGACGTCACTTGACTTTGTGTCACATCACCTATGAACAAATTCAGTTTCTGCAGTAGATTTGGCAGGACAATTGACGCCATGTGACCTCAACACCAATTCAGTTTCCTTGCTAAATTTAGCGGGGAAACTGAATTGGTGTTGAGGTCACGTGGCGTCAATTTTCCCGCTAAATGTAGTGGGGAAAACGACGTCACGTGGCTTTGTGTCATGTCACCTATGAAGAAATTCGGTCTCGGGGCGCAAGGTCGAGTTGCCCCTGCATAGCAGCAGGCCCCAAAAGGTACAATATGTATACGAGAAATATGTCCTAGGTTGGAGGCATGCAGGAGTGAACTAACTTTTTGCTCATACAATAGTTTGTCTTTTATATACAAATATTCTTCCCAGAGCATGGCACAGTATTACTTAGACCAAAATTTCAATTTGACATGCAAAAAAAAAAAAAAAGGGCACTTAAAGGGTTAAGGCATTAAAAGAGGCTCCAGATTTGTGCTGGAATCATGCTCATTCGTGCAGGCTCGAACAAGAGCATGTTATAGTTTTTGTTGTTCTATCAGTGACATGCTGCATGTTGATCTGTTTGTCCTGTCTATACCACACAAAACATTTTCAAAGTGATACGTCGAAAAAAAAAAAAAGAAATGGTATTTGTATTTGTATTGGTATTGGTATTTATTGCGTGCCCTGGAACTGGAGGCGAACAAGGATTATGGAACACAGCTCTGTAGGTTGTCTGAAAAAGTGGATTCCCACAAAATTGCTGGTCTTTCGCAGAGCGTTCGTCTGGTTGAAGCGGATCAAAAAGACAAACATATACAACAGACAAAAAGTACCTACTTGCAACCAATACAGCCCACAAAAAGACTGCCCTTAAAGAGTGAAGCCCAATGTCTCTTCCACTTGTACGCTCAGGGTCTGGGAGGTTGTTCACCAATCACTCGAGCAAGGAGGCAGTCACCAGACCTGAATCCTTCAGCTCGAAGAGACCAGGCGGCTAAATTTGGGAAAGCCACGGAACCGGAACATACTATACTAGGAGTAGGGAAAAGGGTATTTAATTTATCCATTAAAGGGGAACTCCGGCAAAAATTTAGATACTCACTGATTAGCTTCAAAATTGGTGCCACAAATTAATACTAGACGCCTCTAAACTGGTAACCCTAAAAGTCCCGGTATTTTTTCACAAAGTTATCAAAGTGTTTTAGTCCGCGAGGCTGAGAGTCACAACTATTAACACTGAAAACATGATGTCAATTAAGGGAAGACCTCAGGAAGGCAAACTTTTTTAACCGTTAGTCTCGCTTGTACGCAATTTGCGGCGGATCTTCATAGTTTGCATAGGATGACATGAAATTGCAAAGTTCCAAGTTTATAAGTTTTTCCTTCACAGAGTTAACTAAAAGTACATCCAACAAATGCTGCACCCCTAAGGAAAACCATAGTTTAGAAAAGGTAATAATAATGGCCAGTTGTTTCGGTGAACACACGCTATAACACCCATGTCATTCGGTTATGAGAGAAATTATAGAAATTAAGCCACTTTTAAAAGAATATAAAAATCTTTAAAAAAGTTGTTTTTGCCTCAAAGATTTTGCAGCTTTTCATAACAAATTGTTGTGAAAATGGGGTATTTGGAAAATGTGTTAATTTGGGTTGCTTAGGTATGCCCCCAATGTCTGATCTCCTTGCAGTGCTTCACAAGAAGTATGACCACACTCGCTCCAGGAGCTACCGCAAGAATGGGACAGCCATTTCTCTGCGCTACGGCACGGGCAGCATGACTGGCTTCCTCAGCGTCGACACCGTGTCCCTGGCTGGCATCGATGTACGTACATGCACAAACATTGCCGCACACATGGCCGAGTTGGCGTTGCCAGCCTAGGTCTTGATTTGATCTTTCGCGGACCTTCTGGAGCTGTGATTCTCAAGTGGGGGTATGCAGACCTTTTGCGGTCCTTGAAAGCCTTCTTGGGGTCCCCAAATCCTTAGACCGTCAATCGAGCCGAGCGGTAAAATTTTAGGGGCGAAGCTCCTTAGGGTCTAGCCTTGTCCGTCCATCCGTCCGTCCGGCGTGCGTGCTCACATAAACAGAAAAAAATGTTTGCACAGTTGACAGGATTCGAACTTGTGCGGGAAGACCCCAATGGATTTCTAGTCCATCGCCTTAACCACGCGGCCACAACTGCGGGACGAGTAGGGGCTCTGAGATGTGGTAGTAACTCAAGAGCTGGGGTTTCTGTCATGGATGAAACGTTGCATGTAGCCGCTCAACGTCTATACAGGAGAGGGCGCTGCAGTCAAATGCGTATGTAATCGCGTTAAACTTAGCATGCATTGGCTCAACGTTTATAGACGAGAGGGCGCTGCAGTCAAATGCTCAAATGCGTATATAGCCACGTTCCATACCACACATTCTCTTTCTGACATGGACCGTTGACTTAAGCGGTGGAGATGCGTTCCCACGGCTTCTAGCGGATCCAAGCTGATCCGCTAGAAGAACCACTGGCTCTGCATTTCACCGACCATAAAGCAGTAATAATGAAGTCGAAACAAAACCCGGAACTCAGCACTATTTGTGAGCAATAAAAACAAATCAGCATTATCAGCACTTCCTATGAACAATAAAATCAGTATCATCAGCACCACCAGAGCTTCACCCCAATCAACATCATTCACCACAAGGAGATGCGGTCATTTTTTTCTTTTTAATTGATGCGGGGTGACTTGTATTTGTAATCGTCCATTACCCTCTCCTCCCTCCCAATTAATGGGGTCCTCCATCACTTCTCTTGATCTCCCCAAAACATTTGTGGTTGAGAACAACTGTCCTAGAGCATTCTACAGTCAAACCCACTTATAACGATCCCACATATTACGACCTATCGGTTATAACGACCAGCTTTCAGAAAATATAGGAATTCAAGACCCTACCCATTAAAATTGGTCCAGATAAAACGACCGTTTTTCAAAGCATCATACTGTTACAACAAACACTCAAAATCCGCTTTCAAAAAAAGAAAAAGAAAAAAAATCTCCCAAACCTGAAAAAAAAAAAAAAAAAAAAAAGATATAAAGAGCTAAATCTTATGCGCGGCGCTCCGGGAGACGCTCAAGGTCCTTTCCACGGTTGCACAGCATACTTTCCCGTGGAGGAAACGAAACTTAAAAAGCAAAAACGCCCTTCCGAGTCGTGTAGTCCGCTGATTGTGCGTGAGCGGGAAGGAGAAGAGGAGGAGAAGGAATGTCGACACTCATGCCATGCTGCGTTTGTTCATTCTATGTTTACATACTCAAAATTCAATGCTCTGTATAAGGTGGCTAGCCCCATCACCATCATGACCGTTTGTTTACATTCGCCATTTGTATCCATATTGTGCACATTCTCTTGTGTCTACGGACTTGTGTCTGTCGTCTTAAAATGGGGAAAAAAACACAAATTTACTAGGAGGCTTCATTTAAACAAAAGGGCATCACGTTGGCGGAAAAAGATAACAACGGAGCAGCACTGCGTGGCCTTGCAATCCCAGCCACCCGACGAGCTCGCAAAGTGTTGTTTGAAAGACGACCCTGCCAGAGGCTACGGCCGCGCACTCGTACATGCGCAAGAAGCGCGGCACTTAAAACTCTTTAGACCAAAGCAAGTGTTAATTATCTCCGTGGAGAGCGAAGAACCATCGTCGGACTAGTGCACAACATTTGTTTTTGTGTTGGCGTGTGGTTCATAAAACGTGTTCTATCAGGTATGTGGTCAATCTTCATCATTTTACCTGCACGGTACAATCGGCAGCAATTTACTTTTTGGTTATCGGAAAGCCAAATCTGCTTGCACAATAGAATTGGGGGCGCGTTAGAATCGTGCAAACAGTTAAATAAAGAGCTGGCAGAGTGAAACTATCAATGCTAGCTTCATTACCCTTATTTATAACGTGTTTTAAAAGTGTCCAGATATAACAAACTACTGATAAAACTACCACTTTTCGCGGAACTATCGCATTTGTTATAAGTGGGTTTGACTGTAGTAGAATCTTGTAATGTATTGCTTGTTCCTATGCAGACTTCTAGACTACGTAGTCTAGAAAAGAAGCTGAAACTGGCAACATCGAAGCGTCTTTCTCTCGTCGCACAACATACGCTCCTTTTCTGCCATCTTACAATTAAATAACATGAACAAAAGTGGTTTTTAGAAAGTCAAATATTTCGCATTTAGGGCACCTTTTCTTTGCAGTCTGCAAGTTCTTTTTGGTAAAGACTGTTGTGAAGTGCTATAAATAATCAGTTAGCAAAATATAACTTCAAAGACCGCTTTTCAGAGCTGTACTCATTGCATTTTGTTTTGCCAGTGGAGCTGATATCGTGGCAACCATTTTGACAAGTTAGTTTTGTTCTATTAATTTTATTATACTGTGAGTTATACTACACTTCACATTCTTCTTTTTTACCCTTCTTCAACTTATAATGTGATCTCTCACCTGCATACCATTCGTGCCCCTCCAAACCAGGTGTCAAAGAGTGCAAACTGGAAATAATTATGCGAGAAAATAGATATTTGTTTCTTGATGATACTTGCCCCGCCCCTAATTGCTGCTGTTGCTTCATGTATTGCAAGCCTATCCAATTCCCCACTCGTTCCATAACCACTGCCGACATGTCAATAATAAAATGGCACTTAAGGAAGCATTTAAAGCTTGGACTTACTCAGCAAGGCCATGCAGGAGATTGGGTGTAAGCAGGAGGCACCATCTATGCTCTTGGTGTCTTTTAGTTGCCACCACCAC
>JAZHYW010055388.1:0-29961 GCA_037355805.1 Ixodes ricinus | reverse complement strand
AGTCGCTATTTTCCCCTACAAGATTATAGAAGATTAACCCGTCACTCAAAATTCGTACTAAAAGCAGCCGCTTAGGTGGCTGGAACGACTAGGCCATCCTCTCGACGTCAGCCTCGCCGTAGCTTCTGCTCGCCTTGAGACGACCTACGTCACGATTGCGTTGGATGTCACGTGCTCTAAGCTGGGCCTTCTCCGAGCACTTGCCGGAGTGGACCGTTTATAACGAAAAATACAGTCCCCTAGGATCAAAATACAAACGTGCGATTGTCATTTACGGATATTGTAGATCGTATTCAACCTATTTTTGGACACGACGGGAATATTTCAAATTTCGTTAGAAGTATCCCTTAAGCTATATTGCGAGGTAGGTACTCAGACGTTCAAACCGGGATGTTTGCTGCCTGTAACCACGCGACCAGCTTGTGCCCAGCTATTGTTCGAGTTGAGTATATGACCTTGACAGTGCCGTTATTTGACAAGCAGTTTTACAAATGTTAAAAATGACTGACTTACAGAGAGACTGCGTCTCAACGACTAACGACTTGGGATACCTAACTGAATACTGATATATTAACTAAATGCAAAACAATTATCGGGCAGGCATTATATTTTTCAACAGGCTGGGTCGACTCCCCATTTAGTCGAAGGAGTCTATGCGTAATAGGACAATACAAACAAAAATATTCCTTAGAATTCGTTTTGCACCCCCAAATGATGTGTTTTTGAAGGCAATATACACAAGGTACTTGATTTAGAAAGTGCCTCAGCTGTACAAATGCATATGCAGTAAGGGCACTTGCCAAGCCTATTCTCCTCAGCTCTGTCCAGGTTAAGCCAAGTTAGAGTATAGAAGTACACGCTCACTGACAGAATGAGAAAGGCAGGGAGAAGTCTCAGTTGTTCCGCCACCAGCCCGCCTGCTACCTTCGATGACGTTTCAGCGTCTTATGAGCCTCGAGTGAGCACATCCGTTCAAAGCGGGGTGAAAAGTAGAAGCGCGTGCTGGAGGACGCCCAGCCATTCTCTTTTTGTCATTGGCTATACTACATATTTTTAGTATGACATATTTTTAAGTGAGAAAAAGTATTGCAAATAAGCAGTCCACGTTTGACCATAATACAGAATTCTGATAAAGATAACAACAATGTATGCATATTGCCATCCACCATTTTCCAAATAAGTGCTCTCGCCTATCGGAACATCTACACATGTGGTGCGCGAGTGGGTTCAGGACTGAGAGGCTAGAAAACAAAGCGCTCACAAGGCTTGTCTGGCCCTTTCAACCATGCGGGTACATTCGTCAAAAATCCCTCATTTCTAGCCAAATTTTTTAGAATGAGCAAATCTTGTCCACGCTTGAGGTAGACCACTGAATTGTGATTCCCCCATATTGTGCGAATCCTCCTTCAAACTGCGGTACAACCTGCAAATGAACTCTGTTGTGCTGCGGCACACATCCATGCTGCCTGCTTCAGAGGAAAACCACTGTTCGTGTTGAAGACGACATCCCACAACGTACAGGCAACAAGGTTTAACGAACTAAAATAAAATTCATATCATTCAATAGACACAGATAGGCTCACAAAGTGATGACACCATGATTGTTGTTGTTGGTTTTACTCTTGCATACGAACAAAAATTACCTCCTCTTTTCTCCGATGTACAGTAAAACCCCTTATCTTCATGGCCCCTATTTCTTCTCGAAGCGGTCACAGAGGACATAATCACGGCCACTAAATTACGCAAAATTAAAGGCTGCAAAAACTAAGAGCTCGCGAACATTAAGGGGTTTACAGTACTTCCGTGTGTCACATGATGTTAACATTCAAGGAGGCTTAAGGATTGGTTTAAGAAAAAATGGCCTATGCAAAAACAAAACGCCCTTATCCAGGTTAGGCACGCAACGTTCTTTTGTACTACTATATATAAGGTGGCAGATTTGTTTCGACAGAGCTTTTTTAAAAAGGAGTCTCACAGCTAGCTATACTCAATGTCAACTATTTTTTTGTGTGCTGCATTGTAAAGGCTAGAGTAGCTTCCACAGTGCTTCAGCCCAGCACTGTTGCGAGAGCATGTGGTTTAGTGTTGCATCTCATTTGCATGGTCCAGAGAAACTAGCGCTGACATGTTGGAGCACTCCGGAATAATAACACGCCGACTATAGAAGCATTGAGAGATGCGCGCATGCGAACCGTGCATTTCTTGAAAGGAGTGGATTCGAGGAAAGGTATAAACAATATGTGTACTTACGGCGGCCATACTTGCCTTTCTCAAGCATGATCACTTGTCCCCGGTAGCATCATCCAGTAAGAAGCACCAGCAACACGCCCATGAGACACCGCCGACTCCTGGATTGAATGACGACCCGCCTCAGGTCTTGGAAGGAGATCCGAAACACTGCTTTAGGCCAGATGTTGTACCTGGCGGGGCAGGGGCTAAAAGTAGAAATTAACAAATTTATCTGAAGTGATACATTCCTATAGCATAAACTCTAGGATAGCAGGATTTTTTAGGTCAGTGATGTGTTTTAATTAAACACAGAAATGGTTGGTTTATGTGATGAACCAGCAGCCCCCGTTTTGCATAAGTGTAACGCAGTGTCTAACGTTACGTCCGACGGAACCCGAAATAAAAATTAAAGTTACGCCCAACGTATCTTTACGTCAAGCATTCGAGTTACGTCCGACGTAACCCAAAATAAAATTAAAGTTACCGTATTTACTCGAAAATAGGTCGACCCCTATTTATTGAACCCACTGAGAATAAAAAAAAATTCAAATATAGGTCGACCTTTTTTATTTATTTTTAAGAACAGGGGAAAGTTTGGGCAAAAGGAAGAAACAAACCTTTATTTACAGTACTTTTAGCTAAATCACGGGGCGATGCCAAAAACTTAATCACCGTCAGAACTTCCGGGCATGTCATCGTCGTCCGAAGCTTCGTCAGCTTGGTAGACATCCTCAGAAATTCGCAACAATACCTCACTGACACCGTTGTAAAATGACGTCAAGAAGAAATGAAAAGAAGGTGGAGACGGGCGAAGCGACGAAAGACAAAATACAAAGACGCAAGCAACGCCCCGAGTCGAGTCGCCTTGAGCATAGCCTCCTCTCCGTATATAGCCGATTCACACGACGGACCGAATCGCGATTTTCGTCCGCGGACCGTGTACCACGTGACCGGCACGTCACCGATTCCTGCGATCCGCGCCTCCTCCGCGGACGCGCGGACCGATAAAGTCGAGCGCCTTTTTCACTCGCGGACTTTTGGCGGGGAGAGCGACTTGAAAAGCGTTTAGTCTGGCAACGGCACATTGTTTTCTCCTTTTTTTTGTTTTCTTTCTGGCGATGAAAAACAAAATGGCGCATCGTTGTGTTTTTGTGCGTTCGCTGGTTCATTTTGTCGCGCGTTTCTTGGTTTCACGTGTGAAAGAAGCTGCAGAAACTTGTCTGGCTGACGCGACGCAGGTTCCGGTACTGCCCGGGTCCGCGTCAAGAAGCTCCCGTCAAAAACTCGTCTAGCACGCCGCGATAATTCTTGCACGTCCAATCAGGATTTCACCGAGCAAGACCTCTCTTGTGGATGTGGTACTTCAGTGTTGTGCACGAGCGCGGAGTGCGTGAAGGCAGAGCCGTTTATTGAGAGAGTTTGGCCATACATTGGTTTGAATAGGCGAGCATCTCGGGGCCAACCACAGGCCGCGAAACAGCCCCTAGCGGTGGTCGTGTGCTCTAAATTTGTGACACGACTACTTCGTTTCACCTTATGTGCGAGCGAAGGCAAAACTGGAAGCGCGAGGACGGAAGCTCCGTGCGTTCAGGCTTTGCTCGAGCGCGCGAGCTGGGAGAAATGCAAAAAGCGCTGGTCTCGCGCTTCTAGCTTTGGCTTCGCTCGGAGATAAAGTGAAACGAAGTATAATTTGAGCCGTGCCGAGCGGAACTCCGCGTCTCAAGACGCTCGCGCACCCCACCCTTTGCACTGCTTTCTTTCAGCCAGTCTCAGAACGCTGTTCTAGCAGTGCAGACAAAGGCATGGGCACGAGCGCGTGGCTTTGGAAAGTGCCTCCGATGCACGAGGTCTCGTACAAACAAAAGCGTTTCGCTGAGCTAGGCTCACGCGCCTGTGCCTTTGTCTTCACTGCAGACATTTGTGAGATGGAGTAGAGGTCTCCTGATTGGTCGACGCTGTGTCACAAATTTAGTTTACGCTCTAAGCGTGGGGGAATATTCGGCGCTGGTGGCGGCCTTTGCTCCGCCTATTGTCCAAACTGCTCCTAATATACGGCTCTGCGTGAAGGCATCTTCGAACGCCCCTCCGCGAGCCCAGAACTTCGTCGCTTCTACGCGGAACCCTTCTCGAGCAGGACCATGCCTGTGTCACTCTCATGCTTTGGGTCAGTAAAGCTTGTGGCGCTTCGCGCGAGCTTATCACGGTGTTTTGTCTCGATCTGCACGTAACAGCGGCGTACGATTCATTATCGCGGTAGCAAACGTCGATTTCTCTCTTGACAACGGTGCCACGGTGCGGTGTTGGAGTTTCGCGGTACTGTGGAGTGGCGAACAGGTTCGGTCCGTCCTCGCTGGCGTCTGCTCGTCGTATCCCTCGTGTGGATGCGCTTGGGAGACAGACGATCCGCGGACATGTCGTCACGTTATCAATTCGTTCGCGGATCAGTCCGTCGTGTGAATCGGCCAACAGAGGAGGCTATGCCTTGAGCAACACGCGAGCCGAGCTCGCGTCAAGCTACTAACAAAAGTAATCTCCGTTTTTTTTTTTTTTTTTTTGGTGCGCGTTTGCGAGGATGGAGGGCAAAGTGCATGGCGCATCGCGTTCCTCTCCCTCCCCTTCCCCGTTGCCCAGCGAGGGGAACGCCACCGGCGCGATTGCGAAACGGCCACTGCGGGCGGGCCGTCGGCTGCTTCTGTTTCTGTTTTCGTGCACCAAAAGCTTTTTAAAACAAGAAGCGGCGCGGCTCTACGGCAACGCCAGCTCGGTGATTCGATAGCTCCATGCCCCCGATAGGGTCGCAAAATTTGGTCGCGAATGTAGGTCGAAATTCTTTAATCACGATTTCCGAAAAAAAAAAAAAAGGTCGACTTATATTCGAATTAGTCAGCCGCGCGACGAGACACACATTATGAAACCGATTGGTGCAAGCGACCAAGGCGACGTTTTCTAGAAACCCGAAAACCGAGCGACGCAAGCAGCGATAGTGAGAAATCTTCGTCGCTCGTCGCCGTCTCGTTGATCACTATATTGCTTATATGCCGTTCAGAAAGGCGCTCGATACTCTTTCATACTTAGCGTGCAACGCTGTCAAAGCTCCTGGCGCGAGCGCGTGGCTTCATCTAGGTTTTGTTTGCGCGAGAACGCGTGCAAATGATCAACGAGATCAAGCCCCATGCTCGCGCCAGTAGCTTTGACAGCGTTGCACGCTAAGTATGAAACAGAGTATAAGTGCTTACCATAGCATTGGGACCAGCCTCGCATCCAACCGTAACTAGTCTTGTCTTTTTTTTTTTAAGCCGCCCAGGTAGAAGTTAACATCGTACATACATCGTTTTCAAGCATGGCTCCTCGTTCATCGGCTCGATCTACACTTTCGGTACATGACAAACCGTGATGAAGCACAATTATTCTAGCTCAAAATTGTCACGAACACTTGGCACGCATGCTTACACTGAAGCGCACCTAACTTAATTTAAAAGTAGAACGAAAAGGGGACGAGATTCGCTTACCGCTTCACGGAAAGACAGACGCCTTCGGATCCTAGGGCTAGCCTACCGGCCGAACCTCGAAGTCGGCGATCGGACGAGGCGAGCTGGCCGCGCTGCGCTGATCCCTGCTGACCACACCTGGGTGAACTATGAGAGGCGCCGTCGAGTTGAGAACCAGAGTCGCAGTAGAAACGGACCGCCAAACATCTGTCCCGTACAACGAACGAGCCGACGTCCCCAACGCGGCTACGACTCCGCCATCTTCTCCGCGACGACAGGAAGCTGGGGAAGCGGGGAAGCCGAGCAGCGAAAGCGGAAGTCACTGGGCGGCCGCTTCACGTTTCGCTTTTAGCCGACGCCGGTTTCGGTTGCGGAATCGTGGGGTTCCAGCTGGTTGCGACGAGAGGAGCCACGAAACGACATCGAGTTGGCCGTGTACGAGTCACAGTACGAGCAACGGGCCGTTTGCCGCTGTCGACCGGTGACGCGGTATCCTCGGCTTGGCGTCACGATCGGTTTGTTGCCGTGCACGTTGGCTTTGCTATGCGGTACGGCTGGTGCGGTTGTCGAATACTTGTGGTGCACATTATTCGAGACAGTCGCCCCAAGACGTCGCCGTGAAGAGTTGACCGAGGAATTTGTGTGAGCTCAACGTCGGTCTATGTTCTGTTTCGACATGTAAGGTATATGTAACGATACCGTTGGTAAATGATGGACGTTTCGTTGGAAGCTGGCGGTCGCCTTTCTGCATGTATGATTTGGTGATACCAGTGGTCCTGTGACGTAAGCGTTGGTTGGAAAGATGGCGGTCGCCTACGTCATCGGACGCAAAATCATAGCAGCCACACCGAATCTCATCGGCAAGCAAACTGGCTTCGAGTATAGTCAGACGCGGAGCCACAGCGGTGCCGGTATCTCCAGTTATGTAAAACGCCAAACCAAACCAGCTGCATGCGTAATTACACAAAATTAATGTGGTGTCATACCAGAACTGTATAAGCAGCAGATAGTTTTCTTGTACGTTTTTCCAATACGTTAGGACCACGGACTCGACGAAGAACTTGACAACTTCCACTGCAGTCTAGATGGAAGGACTTTTGTCTGGGCGTACTGTGTTAGATGATTACTGCCTACGATTATCCAATGGTTTCCCAGGATCGACTGCGGAAAAGGACAAAGTAGATCCATTCCAATCTGCTGGAACGGTGCAGTCGGCGGGAGAATTGGCTGCAGATCTGCTGGCTTTGTAGGCTGATTCTTGCATCGCTGGCACTCGTGGCATGACCGTCTGCAGACGTGGATGGTATTGTGGAGCTGTGGCCAGTAATACTTTTCGCGAATACGGGCCAGTGTCTGGCTGTAACCAAGGTGTCCGGACGTCGGCTCGTTGTGACATGCTTCCAAAAATCTCTCAAAGGTCGGTCGGGATTACCAGCAGCCACGGCGAGTTGTTGTTCCCGAAGTTCTCGTTGTAGAGTTCAAATTGTGAAATAGCGAAGGTGGGCAAGGCTCGTGAGATGACACGTGGCATGGTACTCCCGCGCTCTTCCAGGTGCTCTATTAGTACGCGCAGCTCAGGATCATCTCGTTGACGTCGTGCCATGTCGTCGGTGTTCACTGCGCCTGGGAACAACTCGTCTTCATTGTCGTCATTGCTGCCGGAGGCTGCCTCGACAGGGGCTCTAGACAGGAAGTCGGCGTTGCTGTGCTTGTGGCCTCACTCGTAGACCACCATCATGTTGAGCTCTTGTAATCGGAGCCTCCATCATGCGAAGCGCCCTGAAGGTTCGTTGAGGTTTGCAAGTCAGCAGAGGAAGTGGTGGCCTGTGACTGCGCGGAACGGGCTCCCGTACAAGTACGAGCAAAACTTCGTGATTTCTCAGACGACAGAGATAACTTTTTTACGTCTTTGGGTAATTTCTTTTGCCATGGACAGTGTCCGACTTGCGCAGGCGATCACTCGATTGGTGCCTTTTTGCACTTGAATCAGTACCACTTCAAATTTTGCGTTACTTGCGTCCGTGTGAATCTTAGTTTCCGCATCCTGATCAAAGTGTCCAAGAACAGGAGGAGTCTGGAATCTTCGCTTTAGCTCGTCGAATGCCTGTCGCTCCTCTTCGGGCCATCGTTGCTCTTCGGCCGGAGTTCCTCGACTTGGCCTACAGCGGCATCTTTCGTGAAGTGTTGCGTTTCTTGTCGGAAGTTCGTCACGAGGACCACTATGTGACCATCCTGAAGTGCAATTACTGTTTTTTCGACGCCTATTTCTCTTCTTATGAGCAATTGAATGTTGCCATCCAGAACAACTTCCCCGTAGGTAGCTGCGTCGGTCACGATGGGTACAACAACACTTGATAGCGGCGGCAGGTTTACGTGGTCGGCAGCTACTCGGACGGCGACTGACGTTGTTTGGGGTTTTTCTGGAGGCGGAACGAGTGTCCGCAACTTCATTTTGCTCTCTCCAAGGTTGACGACTCCGCCGTATTCACACAGAAAGTACATGCCGAGAATGACGTCCGTGGCATAGTCTTGAAGAACGACGAATTTCACGGGACACGTCTGGCAGTGAATTTCGACACGAGCAGTGCACCTCCCGAGAGGCGTATGACTGCGGGTGCCCTCCAGCGGTTCGTATCTGTGGCCCATCCCATGGTGTCACTTTTCGAAGGCGGCGAGAGAGTCTGCAAATCAAAACTGAGTAGTCTGCTCCGGCGCCCACGAGTGCTGATGCGTCGTGGCCAACGATAACAATGTCTAGGTTGTTGGGCACCGTTGCAGTAGCGTCGTTGCGATACGTGGCGTCGGTAGAGCGGGATCCTTCCGGCGTTCTTGAAGACTCCTTACTTCGGTCATCTTCGGCAACGCCACCTCCAGGCGTTGCCGTAGTTAGCTTTTCCGGCGACGCGGGGGAGACAGGCTCTCTCGGCAGGTTCGTGGTGCTGGAGATGCTGAACGTCGTGGCGATGGTGAGCGGGATTCACGGCGGAGAGATGGCACTGAGGAGGGCAACCGTCGGAGGTACTCCTCGATGTCACGATGGCGTTCGCCGTACCTTGGGCGCGGGTCGTTCGGGTGGAACCCGCGCAGCCCCAGTTGACGGTAGGGGCATCGACGGCAAATTTGGTCGGCTTCACCGCAGTGATAGTACATGAGTCGTCGCTCCGTTGTCCTCCATACGTCGGTTTTCCTTGCATCCGGCTGGTCTCGGCGGTCGTATGTCGTTTGTCGTGGTGTCGGGAGTACAGCTGTGTTGGTGAGTCCCGTCGTGGCGCCACCGGGTAATGTCGAGCAGCTGGCGGCGCTCGTCAGGCTATTGCGGCGTAGGTCAGCGTCGGCCCTTTCGCTGCGGCCACGCTACAGGGGAATCTGGCAGAAACGCTCGCTGAATCTCGTTTCGAACAACCTCGGCGATGAAAATTGAGGCCGTGCGCTCAGCAGTCGGGAGATGTGTCGAGGAGCATTTTAGAATGCTGCGACGCAACAGGGGACCGAGTGGCAATGTTGCAGCTTGGTTTAGGAAAAGCTTTTGATCGCGCTGTGCATGAATGTTTTCTTTAGCATTTTAGAACATATCGACATTGGCGCTGTACTTCTTGATGGGGTTAAAATGGCTTATAAGAAGTGTTTTGCTAACATAATTGTTAATAAGAAGCTTTGGGAAGGCTTCCAGGTACTGTACTCCGTAAGGCAAGGGTGTCCGTTATCGCCGTTGTTGTTCGCCATCTACTTACAACCTTTTTGTTTAAAGCTTCTTAATAATGAGAAAATAAATGAATTTCGTCTATTTGCAAACGAAGTCAGTTTTCTCGTACGCGGACGACGTAGTAGTTTTTGGTCGCGACGTGGAGAGTGTCAGTGAAGTTATCGAGGAGGCTCTCTCGTGCTCTAATTTGTCGGGCAGTGTTATAAACTGGGCGAATGTCCGGGTTTCTGGCACGGAAGTTGGGAAGACGTACCTGCTATATTTGAAAATATCCAGTGAACTCGCCCTCCAGCTAAGTACCTGGCGGTGCCACTTTAGCACTACCGAGACATCCCGAACTACTGGAAGGAAGAAATCCAACAGGCCCGAGGAAATACAGTAAAGTATGTGTGTGGAGTGTGCGGGTGGGAGGGGGGGGGGGGGGGGTTCTGTCAATGTTTGTTTGTTCAACAGTCTGTGGTATGTTTCTTGTCGCAAAAATTTTGTACGTCCTCCAGGTGATGTGGATGTCGAGGGCCAGCATTCAGAAGCTGTATAGATTGCGGTTTTCGTATGTGGCTCGGGATGGGAACGCATGAGCCGCACAAATTTGTTTCGCGACCTCCAAAGTGGTGGACTTGGTTTACCCCATTAGTTTCTTCGTCAGTTGGTATCCGGATGTGTTTTTCTCTGGGATCATAAAGACCCTTTTGTGCGAACTGTACTAAAAGTTAGACTATACGAAACGCACTGCCTGGTTTCCTTTGTCTCTTCCACTGATGTAAAGTTTGCGAGAGTTCGTGGCTTTCTGTACGAAGTGGTGCAAGCCTTCCGGTTATTGAAAGTGCGATTCTCCATGGAATACCTAAGTGAGCTTCCAATTAGGTGGTTCTATAAACATTTAACAGATGTAGTGTTGCCGGTGCCCTTGTATCGCTCTCTGTGTGCTGTAGAAACGGGAAAAGATGTTCTAAAAGAGTCCAGACGATGCCGCTGCGACCTTCAGTCAAATCGTTCTTTTTTCAGCTACGTACTCGTACACTCTCTGTGAAACCCTGGCTGCAAGACAGAGATATATTTGTGACCTGGTCAATTGGTTGTTTCTTACGTAAAAGCAGGACATATAAACCATATATTTCTAGACTGCTGGGCGCAGTATTTTACTGGGATATTCTACAGCGTACTTCAAAAAAGTTTGCCAATAACAGCTCTCGGCATACGTTTCCTCATTACGAATAACGAGGGGGTGTGCCCTACGACATGTTTATGGTGCTGAGTCTCTACAGCATGAGGAAGTCCAGGATGGCTGTTCGACATGCTGACTTGGACGATAGACCGGTCAGAAACTGCTCTATTGAGAGCGTATGTTATTACGCGAAGTTATAAAGTCGCAGAGGGGACCGCCAGATTGGCTGACTCTGCTAGACAAACTTGATGATCTGAAATACTTTTAGGGCCTGATGTACTTGCCAATCGGGACTGGTTTGTGTAAGAAGAGGTTTAGTGTCTGATTACATCTGTGTCGTGTTTACGGCGGGGAAAAAAAGAAGAAACAAAAATGTGCCCGTGGCCGAATGGCTATCGTCCTTGGCTCCTACGCAAAGGGCTAGAGGTTCAATGCCTGGGAACTGCCGCGTCTTTTGTTACTTCTGTCAATTTCGCGTCCTGGTGAATTCGAGAACGTTGTTGTCTATTCTAGGTCGGAATGTTCTACACGTCGAAACTTCTACACCGACTACTCCAGAAGCCCACGCGTGTACATAAGGAGCTTCGCGTGGCAAGCCAAAGTCAGTCTCGCCCCAGCGCTCGATCCTGCTGTTTCGTCGACATTGACGCCTGCTACGCTAGCCTTTCTATATATTGTTTTGGGCACAAGTTCGCCCCATCAAAGGTTTAGTTTCTTCAATTATTCGCCACCTCATCTTCGTGACACTATAAACAGCCGCCAAAGGACCGCAGAGGACTCGGCGTCTGGACATCATGCCTTGAACATCACCCTGCCTCTGGTGAGAAACCTACACGTCCGCACCCCCCCCTTCGGCTGTGGAGTTTTTAACCCGCCGACTCTAGAACTTGGCCTCCTTTACGGCTGTGGATGAGTTTGGCTCGCCACCCCTTTGTGTGGAGCTTGGTTTGTAAAGTTCGGCTGTGATGGGGGCCCCCGCTGAGGGTGTGGTCGAGGAAGGCGGAAGGGGTAGTTTCTAGAGGTCTTATATTATTCTACCAAAGTAACAGTTGTCCTAGTGTGCTGTAACAATTATCGTCAAGTCCGTTAGAAAAGTAATCGTTATTTGGACTTAACATTCGCAATCATCAATACCGTGAAAGGACCCCGTCTACTTCGTGATAATATCACGAGTGACAAATGATGAGGCGGCGAATAACTGGTGAAAATAAACGTTTAATGAAGTGAACTTGTGCCCCCTAAATGAAAATAGAAGAAAGAAGGTTAGCGCAGCAGGCGTCGATGTCGGCGAAACAGCAGGATCGAACGCTGGGGCGGGACTGACTCCGGCTCGCCACGCGTAGCACCTTTTGTACCCGCGTGGGTTTCTGGAACATTCGACGTAGAACGATCGGCGCGTTCGTACCTCGATCAGACGACAACGTTCTTGAACAAATAAACGAGCAATCCGCTCCCTGGGATCAAACCTGCCTACGCGTGACAGCCATGCACGGACACCACTCGGCCACGCACGCGCTCGCTCTGGCGACGCGCGTGGCAGTATGAACCCGAGATGCCATGAGCGACGCCACCGACGTGACGACGACAACAGGCGGTACGGCAGGAGAGGAAGCAAGCTATAGACGGACAGGACGAAGGAGGAAGGAGAGTCCTAAGGAGACGGCATTTTGATCCTGTTACGTCACAACTCGTTTTTCGGGTGAGTTCAATACGACAATTTCCAGAGGCGCTTTGTATGCTTCATTCTTCGAATTATCGCGAGCTGGAATTTCCTGGACCCTTTCAAGAGGAGGTCCTGCTACCTATTACAAGGCTTTTATACTAAACTTGTGGGGATATTGGATTCTCTTAGGCGTCGGCCTTGAGAGACCCAACTCTGCGGCTTAACGGTCGACCGCGGAAGCAGGTTCGTCATCGCGACGCCCACATACACTTGGAGCGTAAGTAAAACACAAGACACGTTGATAACAGTTAAAGCGTTTATTCAGGCATAACAACAATAACAACAGTGCTAAATCGCTGGTGGCCGCCGTCGAAACCTGAAGCATCCGACGGTCGCCAGGTCACTCACGGAGGACTTTGATCCCGGAAGTGAACGTCCCGGGATCAACGTCACGCCAAACTGAAGCTGCCGCGCCGCCAGGAATCCCAAACCCAAGAAAGGAGTTTTTCCCGGTTCCCGTTGGCTTTATTGGTGGTCAATAGAAGTGACGTCACGTGCTCCTATTGTTCGGAGGCTCGAAGATTTTCACCCGTAAGGAGAGAGAAGGGCCGCCCCATCGGTATACGCCGCGGCCTGCCTTCTTCCTAGCGCCCCCACGTGGTCGCATCAGCAACATACCTAAGTGTCATGCCAAGTGTTCTGAACTATGGTTCTCGCAAACTAACGACCCCAATTTAGGCTGGAGAAAACATCAGGGTCGCTAAACTCGTCAGACACAACTTTCTTTGTGTTATGACATAGCGGGGGAGGAGCCGAAAGATTGCAGTGAAGTTTCCTTTTCTCACAAACCCGCAGATCCGTATATCTTCGTGACGTTTTTCATTGAAAGGGCGAAAAATCCCTACTATTCCCTAGGCGCCGAGCTAGAGCAGCACGAGAAAGCACGCGGAGACGAACGATGGTTCGTATACGTATAATGTCACGATGAAGATTATCAGCTGCGACTTTGATGGTCTCTAAAAGCACGGCGGAGGCTTGGGTAATTGCATTCTAAAATGAACACCGTCAAAGTTGATAGTCTGATATCGTTCTTATTTCCGCCGATAAAGCAGAATTTACGAAAAAAACATCCCTGTCGTCCCTTTTATTTATCTTGCCCGGTGTGGCTAGGTCACAACCAGCCAAGTAGCATTGTCCACGTTTGGACAGATTTCGCTTCCGGGCAGTTGTCCCCCATCAGCGGGAGATAAAATCATTTTATGATAGACTTTCAAAGATTAGCCAAACTGGGATTAATTCTGCGTTCATCAACTGAAATAAGAGTAATGTCAGTTTGTCAATGTTGACGGTGATGTTTCGAGAACGCGAGGACACCAAGCTTTCATCGTACACAACCAAACTTTTCACCGTCGACTCGAACACGCACCATCAAATTTGTCGTTCACAACTGATCATCCTGACCCTGACGTCAAAGTTATGAACTATAAAAGGACGTCACTGAACGCGCCTGCACACAACGAGCCCTGGCACGAGCCTCTCGATTGAAATCTGTCATGGCCGTCTAGTTCTGGAACGCGCTTCAATTCGACTCTACTTCGTTTCAGCTGGTCCAGCGATGCTAAAGCACGGCGTGGCCCTGAACTGTCCTGTCTGCACGAGCGCGTGTTGGCGGGACGCTGGAAGCCGAGCTCGCGCTTGTATCGGCTGCGTCTAGAACCAAGCTGAACGGTATTGACCATATGAAAATCGCACGCTGTGCTGTTCCTCGTCATCGCTCAGTTGGAACGCATCAAAGCAGGGTCGTCGAAACAGAAGAACGGGGAAGGGGCGATTCACCCCCCCCCCCCCAAGTGGCGTCGAAAGAGGGGCGCAAAGGGCATAAGGGTGGAAGGGGGAGGGGATATCGCCCCAGCCCCAGACTATGGCATTTCCGAGAGTTATAATAAAAAATAAAAAATGACAGACGTTCACAGTTCTCTGTAATGTCGAATTAAAGCGCAGCTCTTGACGAGGAGGAGGGGAGGGTATGGAGGGAAGAGTATGCCCCTCCACCCCCCCTTTTCCTATCCTGCTCCCCTCTCATTTAGCGAGGAAACCTAATTGGTGTTAAAATCATGTGACGTCGATTTCCCGCTAAATTTAGTGAAAAAAACGTCCCATAATGCCACGCGCGCGCGGTTACGCCGACAGCGACGCCGCTCAAGTTCGAAACGGGCGCATAAGAGTTGCGTTCTAAAAATTCGGGGAAGGGATATCCCCTTCTTCACTACTATCACCCCACCCCTCTCTCTCTTTCTCTCCCGAACAATTTCTACGGCCCTTCCTGACCCCTATTTGAGTGTGTGTTTGTATTGGTTATACATTTTTTCCCCTTTCCACGGCTTTTTCTTGCCATCTCCCCTCACCCCCTCATCTCTCAGACATTACCGACGTCTCTATACATAACGCCTGTGGCTGAACCCGGTGGCGTTGTTGACAGTGGCGGAAGATGAGCTCTAAAAATGCACACACCGCGCACGGCTTCACAATATCACAAAGTTTAATCTTCGCCTCGATTCCGAAGCGAAGATTTTGGCCTGAAATAACTCATTCCCAAAGTTGTGAAACGTCACTATGTCGTCAGCAATAACTTCTACAAACGACGATCCTGCGACGAGAAAGTTCAGAGCATTTACAGCCCGCCTAGGGACAATCTACGTTTCATTGATTCTAACGCGGCGTAGAAATGTAGGGACACGCAGGCGCGACGTCATCAGTGCTGCCGTTCAATCGGATGGCACCACGGTGTTGCTCGCGCGCGCTCCGATGAAGCTCGCTACGACTTTGTGCCTAACATTCTCGCTGGAATTGGAGCACCAAGAGTGTTTGGATGATTGACGTCTCGTCTCGCGTGACGCCAATGTCGCGAGAGACCAATCAGCACGCTCTGCGAACTTCGTGCCCAACTTTGTGTTTGACGAGTTTAGCGACCCTGGACTATCATTCGCTTCCGCTCGCGCAAGTAACTTTAACAGCGCTGTGGAACCTATGCTAGCCTTGACAACATCACGAAACATTTGACGCCAAGAATAAATACACAGCTCACTCCACATCTATAAACAGATCATTTTAGCGAATATAATAAAGTTTTAAAATAGAGAACCCCGTCGCCTTAGCCCCCCCCCCCTCCCCCTCTTCCGAGCAGCTTGGGGTGTCGCACTAACGCGCAGTTTGACACCACAAGCTGTTTGGGAGATCCAAAGCGTGGGACCCTCTATTTTAAAACTTTCTATTTGAAAATTCTAGAATCTCTCATTTACTCTCCTTGTGACATGTGTGCACTTGCGCACCCTGCAGTATCTTTTTTTGTGCAACTGCATTTTGATATTTGTGGGAAAAGCAAATTTTGAGGCCTCATGTATAGGCCAAAAACAATAAACTTAGCCTCATAACTTGACCCTAGAAAAGGAAAAAAAGGAAAGACACAAAAAAAGAGACGATGTGTGTTGTTCGAACCTTCTATTTCTCTCTTTTCCTTCCTTGTCTGAGTTTAAGCTATTTCAACTTTTGACTGGCTCGCCTGCGCGCTCAACCTTCTTTCGACCTAATGTCGCAAGTCAGACTTGTTAGGGGAAATGAATAATATACGTAGTAACACCTAAAGAACGGGTTTGTAGTGTTGACACGCATTTTTCCCCATCACCATTACTTGTAGAAACGCTTGAATTGATCCTCGCACAAGCGATGCAGGTAAATACTGATTTCTATCATATGCCCTAAGGAAAGCACTACCTGCATGATATTCGTGCGTAAATAGATATTTCTTCCAATATATTTTGCACTTTGAACCCATTGCACGGCCGTCGCTATTTGTCACTATGATTTTAAATTCAAAGGGTATTTCGTGCTTCATTGCAGCGAATGCTTAGTCTACGCTCCCAACCTGTTTGTGATAAATCGAAATACGAAAATTTCACAGGTTCATCTTTCATCGGCCGTTTTTTAAAGAACGTATCAATAGCTAGCAGATGTCTAGAAAGACTGCCTAGTTTTGCCTTTTCTTTTATACATGCGCTTTATGTATCGAGAATTGTCGCTGCCTACAATTAATGCCTAAACGCGGAAGAAGCGTCTCACCGCCAGCACGGTGTTTATTAGTAACTACCACAGCTCGCACCTTGTGTCGGGGTTCATGGGCGTATTCGGGGGACACCTGAAAGCCTCGGCAAACTTTGGGTAATTCTTCAGCGGAACGTTCACTCTCAGCTGCGCCGGGACAGAATACTTGTACTGAATCTGTCGCTGGAACAACCCTGGCCGGACGCTGTCGCAGTGCGAAACGGCGAAATTCACGAAGAACAGTTTGTCCGTCGTGAGCGATTCCAGTCCGGGCAACCTTGTGTTGCGAGGCAGAGGCCTGGCCAGGTGCATCGCCTTCAGGTACACTTCATGAAGAGGGTGCAGCACAGCGTTGTCCGCCACGTTGTCGTCGAGGTAGCAGTCCTCGTCGTAGTCGGATGCGAGGAGCGCTTGCGCCTCGCTCGAGTACTGGTCTTGAAAGCACCGCAGCCGGTTCTCAAACTGGTCCCTGCTTTCGGGCGCCCACCAGCCCACCACCTTGTTCAGCGCGTTTACTGTAGAGCCTCTTCGATCGACCGCCGCAAACATTCCACGGAGTATCGCGGGAGCAATGAGGGGCACAAAGAGTGGATCAAATGTCTGCGAGATATTGTTTACAAAGGCGATAAGACCGTGAGGAATGAAGAGAACGTTTCTTTCCGGTTTGTACTCCACGACGCCTGCCACGAACGCCGATGTCTGGTACCGGGCATCGAGGTCGAAAGACGAATTGGTGATCCAGTAGAAGGACCGTGTTTCGTTCAAGAGCTTGTAGTAACCCAGCAATGGATTATTAGGAGGAAAGGCGCTCACAAACTGGGGGTAGTAAGCGTTCATCTCGGCTTCCGACTCCCGGGCTCCTAGAAATTCAATCCTGAGCTTGTCGATCTTCTTCGCTGCCGCGTCAACTTCAACCTGATTCAACCAGGGAGAACGCAGCACGCTCTGCTTCATGGTTTCTCGAATAAGGTAGAGCAGCTTGTTCATTTCTTCGTCGTAGTGCCAGGAAGGCGACGTCACGTTTTCCTTGCTGAACGTCATCCGAGCCAGCTTACGGATCCAGTGCGGGCACAGGTCTTCCAGCATGTGTAGGCAAGCTTGCAGCAGGTCGGGAACGGTCTCCACGTAGTTGTCGTGACTCAGCGGGATCAGAAAATCAACCTCGTTCGGAAGCAACGGTGAAAACTTGACCATGAGGGTGTACCCAACGTAATTCAATAGCGTCTTGAGGGAAAACTTGCTGAGTGTCAGGGCGAGTTTCGAGACGTACTCCTTGTCCAGGCAGATGACACTGGACTGCCGATGAAATTGTACGCCAGCGTCTTGCATAATAAAGTTCAGGTACGTAAGCCAGTGCCACGTGTTACGTCGCTGAAGCTCTTTATCGTTGACGTTCTGTTGTCAAACGGCGTGAATCTTCGAGGAACCACAATTTGAAGAAGTCTCTGCTCCAACTGGACGATGTCTTCGGCCGCTTTGGACATGTCGTGGTCCGTGAAGACCGACAGCAGTTTCTCGATGCGCTTCGCGTAGTCGGCAACCGATTCGTTGGTGTAGATGAGTTGGTGTCGCTGAAGAGGCAGCTGAGGCGCCTCGAGGTGCACTTCGTACTCGTCCTCTTCCAAATCTTTCATTAGGCTTACTTTCACGAAAGAGTTGAGTCCGATGTATTTGTCCAGAACTTTAGTTACGTCGGAGATGCGCATTGCTCGGGGATCCTTCTTGAAAGGCCAGCCTTCAAGGAGGTTTTCCGTGTAGATGCTTTTGAGGGTTACCCAAAGAGATTCCTTCTTCTCGGGATCCGTGCAGTTGCCGAGGAAGAAGAGCAGCTGCAGTAGGAGAATATGAAAGCAATTACGTTATTTGTTATTCTTCTCGAAAAAGAAAACCATATGATTTGGCACCCAAGAGTCCTACATCAATATGCGACGACAACTGTTCAACGTAATGATCAGCACCAAGAAACACTTTAATGATTCACCGTCTTTCTTAGAAAAGCAGCTATTCTGTTAACACAAATGGAAAACCGTTCTGATAATAGAAACAGCACACGAAGTTACTATTATTCCCTCTCCCACTTAAAGGATGCACAAAAACTTGTTGACCACAACAGAATCACCGGATGCGGTGACTGGAAGTGCTCCGTGGATTAAAACTAGTTACGAAAAAATGTGAATTGACAACTAAGTTCAGAAACGGCAATTAACGTGAATCACAGACTACGTTGAAAAAAGTTTCCAGATTTATCTGACGACCAATTCCATAACAAATGTGCTATCTCGACAGTTTTATGATTGAAGAACAATGTACGACAAGAATGTTGGGACGATAAGAAAACGAAGATAAAGTAGAGATACAGGACAAGGTGGGTAACGACATATTTTGTATAGAGCTGTTGCAGACATACAGGGGATACTCCGCTCTGTGGGCTGAATTGCGGAACAGGCCTCGTCCGAAGCAATCGCCACACCTTCCCTCTCTAGCCTACCACACCATTGTTTAGCGATTGTCACCCAAACGAGAGCAACTAAATGAACTGCGCTTAGAGTATTAACACCGTATTCCCCGATGGTCTTGTGGATGCTGCCGCTTTCTTTGCTAGTGCAGACTCCAGTGCGGGCGCATTCGGCCGTTTCGTTGAACGATTCGAAAATGCGACTTCTTGAGCGTTAAACACGTTGTCAGAAACGTCAGGCGGTATAATTTCCCTCTGTCGCGTACAGCTTGAACGTTTCCGGTGGACAAATCAGCGTCTCCTTCTATTTTATATAAGGTTTTATATAGCTAAAAACGTTTATTTTAAGCACCAAGATAGCCGAGGTGTCGTTACTTTTTTTGGCTAGCTTATTCGGTAACTCCAGTCCGCTCCTGTGGTTGCGTCTTCGAATAAAGATTCATTACCGCACCTGATTGGTGAAGAGCGTCGGGTGGCGAGCGTATTCGGCCGCTCGTGCCTTCTGCAGGTGTCCGAACAGGTTCCGGAGGTCATACATGAGCTGGGCAACGCTGTGCACCCTGTAGGGCCTGGTGTCGATCCTCTGGTGGCTCCGGTACCAGTTCCTGGAACCGCAGACGTAGCCGTAGAAGTCGTTGCAGGGTTCCACAGACGTGTTGAACTTCTCGTAGAGCTGCCGCCCTGAATCAAAGTACGTCTCAAAGTTAATCAAAAACCTTGTTAAGGAAAACTTAAAACCTTTTGTTTTTTGTTCCAAAACATTCCCATTTTGACGTTACAAAACTTCCAAAGAAATTTATCTTCCATATTTTTAAAACTGCGCGAATTGTACCAACAAAAATGGAAGCTACTTTAAAACGCTTTTTTTTTCAAAAACGAATACTTCAGTTTTTTTAATGATAATGTAATAAATGCAAAGGTGCAAACGAGCACCTTTATTTTTTTACAGTGACAGCTGTTGGTGGGGAGCTTCCCGAGGAATTTTATGGTAGCCTTTCACAAAAATTCTCGATGACATCAACAACTACGTCATCAGTCACATGACCGCTTCCAGCCGCTGGAACTGGAACTCGCTTCTGCACCCGCCGGCGCCGCTGAGTTATAATAATAAAACGAGAGGAAAAAATAATATTGACATTATTTATTCAACCCGGCAGGGTTGCACCACCACAAAGAGGCCGTAGGCCCGCACGTGAGGCTTCTGGTGACTCACTAGTACAAAATACATTTCTAAACTTAAAAGGAAAAAAGAGAAAACAAGAAAACCTATATATGCAAGAGAAACGAGGGGAAACGGAGAAGGTGTTTATTGTCCCGTAAAGACGCGTGATGCCTCCTTGCACCAATCTTTCAAGTCTTAGTGATTAGGGGCGGGCACTTCGTTTTGACCATCGGTGGTGAGCGCCAGAGCGTCACAGTTCTCGTTCATTATCATTAGAAAAGAGTTCCTATGCCAATCAATACGCCCGAATAGTGGACCCTGTTTAAAGAAGATGCTGCGGCAGCGGCAGCTCGAAGTCCCTCGGAAGGAGGCAGTTTACTAGGAGCCGGATCAATGGCACTTGTTGACGATGTGTCCGAGAGGTTCATCCCGCAATTCTCAATAGCTCTTGTGTCGGCAGGTCACGGTAGCGTGGCAGTCGAGGGCAGGCCTCGGGCCTTAGAACCGCATCAGCAGCGCGTCGCTGCACACTTTCGAGAGATGCTGATAACGAGAGTTGGTAGGGGTCCCAGACCGCAGCAGTCTACTCCAGGTGTGGGAGGATTATGGTAGTGTATAGTTGTCGCAGAGCAGTAGCGCCAGCTTCCCGGGTCACCAGAAGCCCTAAACCAAGCATCCACCGGGCCCTGGAAGTCGCCTCACCAGTGTGAGCTGAGAAATTTAATTTAGGGTTTATAGTAATTTCAAAGATCATTTCACGTTTTGTTGTAAAGAGTACAGTGCCGCCCAGCATGAGACCGTACTGAGAGGTAACACGGCTTCTGGATATTGAGCACTTGCTGTAATATAGAGAAAACTTGTTTTCCAGAGACCAAGCGTGAAGAGTGTTCAAGTCAACCTAAAGTTGCTGGTACTGGAAGGAGTGCTGAACTCGCTGAATAATGGTGAGATCATCGGTGTAGAAAAGAATGTGTAACGCAAGGAAGGTGTTACACCATTAATTAAGATGTTAAACAGAATGGGTCCTAGGACTCTTCCTTCAGAAATTCCCGACGAGACACGTTCAGCGCTTGGCACTGCTTTTAGAAAGAAAACTCTTTTGAAACAATCTTGCAGAGAGTCTGAGACCTACTTGTCAAGACAGCCTAAGATTCCAACCTCGAATAACTTGCCACAAAGTAGCCCATGGTCAACCTTGTCGAACGCTTGTTAAAATCCTAGCTGAGCAAGCTCACACCGGGTGCGCTTATCGATAAACGAGCTGAGTGTGATGATAAAAGTGGACAGGGCTGATCCACAACTTCGCCCTTTACTAATTATGTACAGTCAAGGTGAGAGAAGGTTATGCTGCTCGAGGTGAGCAAGAAGCTTTATGTTAAGGATTCGCTCCGATCCAAAGGTCCTGTCCATCAAGCCGGGAGGGAACCAGAGGCCTACGGAAGACAGCAACATTTTCCTCTAAAGTCAACCGCTCCGTCAACTGAACTATCAACATGATTATTTTAGTTAATTAAAGGCGATATGCATACCATTTTTTTCTACCTTCGATAACACATGGAGCATTCCCATGATGCCAGAGTGCGGCGAAAGGCAACGATCGCGGAAAGTAGCGTCATCGCCTTCCCTGCCTGTTAGCCGGACACAAACAGATACAAACATACAGACGACTGAAACCACGCAAGGCGATTGGCTGATTGGTTTCTGTCGCCATGGTAATCGCCATTTTTATATTTTCAAATCTTTGAAGCTTTGAGAGGGTCGTTTTGTACCAGCCGTGCTAAAATTGCTTTGGGGCATTATCGTACTGGAAGCGTTTGCCACCAATATAAACGTTTTTGGCGCTGTGTATAAACGCAGCTTATCAATCATGCTTATCTCCATACATCTCTTACAGTGTTATTGTTCATCTTGCGTATTTCAAGGCCGGAAAATTATTTTTCGACGCTGCCAAGCATCGACGCCGTATGTGGTGGCAGTGCGAACATGTGCGTTTGTTTTGCGGGTGTGTGGATAACAAAATATCAGTACACAAGAAACGTCTTTATAAAGCAACCTTTCACCGGGAATTTGGCTCGGCTCATAAAGAATTAAAAGATAAAAAAAAACTGCTCACTCCATAAACCAAAATGGCGGCCACACGGGGAGCTTAGCGCTACTGTCCCTGGATCCAGTGACTTTTTTCGACACCAACATTACTATATCAAATTGGTTGACAAGCCGTTGTGCTGGCACATGTGCACGACTATCCAAACAGAAGTTGGACGCCGTATGTCTAGACCTCGGAAAGTCCATAACAAGTGCACAGAACGAAAGTTTCAGCTGCGGCGTGGCACGCACAGGAGGTTTGGCCTAGACAAAGAGCGTATGAGGCGCGGAACTGGAATAGACCGATCTCACCAAACGTTCGGCGTATGCATGACGCCGCCCCAACTTTAGTTCGCAGGAGGCAGGCGGCAGTGCACGAGACAGCTCGTTCCGTCTGATGCTCTACATCCGCAGAGCTCCAGCGTGGTCATCGCACGTGCAAAAAGACTAAAGTTCCCTGGATGCATCGCGGCAGCGGTGCCGTGGCCAAGCTGGCTGGGGAGATCGGTCTATTGGAGCGGAATCGAAACTGGCGCGAAAATCGTCGTAATGGTACTCACTAGACGGGACAAAAACGACGACGACGCCAAAATGACAACGCAAGCGCTCAGCTGCTGTCATTGTGACACACCTTGCGCGCTAGTGGAAATGCGCTTGCGTTTTATTCTATTTTACTTCTTCGAACCCTAGAAAAGTCGACCGGGACGAAGGCTAAAATAAAAACAAAACGCACACAGATTGTTTAACAGCGCCACGAAGCACATGTCACACGAGCACAGGGTGTGAGAAATGCTTTCCGGAGTGTCTTTCCCGAAAATAATGCATCTAGCAGTCATTTATGTGCGCGCTTTTGAGCGCAAAGCACTAGACACCAGGTCATAAGAGTCTTTTTAGAGCGTGGTTGATCACGTTCTTAAATGAGACCCATCCGAAGGCTGACAGAGCGCTGGGTTTGATCTGTGCCCCGTACATAGCCTTCGGTAGATGACGTAGAAAATGCTGCCCCACGGCCTCGGTATTTATTTAATTTATTTCAATGTCCTCAGGGCCCGCAGAGCATAAGGGCATACAAATCCACGCTGAACTAATGCACGCAATAAAGATACAAAGGAAGAAATTATAGAAATGTATCTAGGAGGTTTGGGTCCAGCAACCGGGCCCCGAACTTCCGTATCCATGCAGAAATGTAACTGTGTGCGCGAAGCGAATCAAGTTTTAAGATCTGCTCGAGGAGCTAGTCTGTCACGCGTGTAGATGTGGACTACCCTTGTGATCTACCAACAAGCCCAAGTGCCGACCGCCACCGCTGAAGCTCCCCCGATCGGTACATTTTGTGAACACGTAGTATACTACGTTTTACAATACGATGGATCATAGCGAACTCTATGACAAGACCTAGCGAATCCAGCGTCATGAACACATCACATGACTGCGGACTCCGCACGTCACAGAGTTCCTCCCAACCTTACTAGATAAACTCCGTTACAGAAGAGCTCATAAACCCTGCTTCTACATGCAGTGCCCCCTAAGGTCCGCCTCCTGTCTTTAGGCGCACTACCGTTCTAGGGACGGCTACTGGTAATTCATTGTACTTTGTTTGGTAGTAGTAGTAGTGAGACACGTCTATTATGCCAGAAAAACAAAGAAACAGTAGAAGTTAGACACTACTGGGGGACAGACGACGTCTAACACAGCTAACCACTTTATTCAGTGCCCCCTTTTTTACATCTTGACCCCAAATCCCAAAAAATAAAGGGTTAGCTGTGTTTGAGACGTCGTGCAGTCTCGGTGGTCACATGTACTTCACCAGCTGCCTCGCCTACTGTTTTCGAGGGAATGCTAATGGCCGAGGCCTGCACGTCATGAGTCTGAGATACCGATGTTTTAAAGCATACTTTAGGGACGCATTCTACGGCGAGCAGCAAGCACCGATCGTAGTTGCTCGGATTTGTCACCCGTGTCTCGAGAGGAGCACGAGCAGCGACAGTGAGGCAACTCTACACCACACTGGTGCTCCCGCACCTCGCGTGTGACTGCGCGGCAGTCTGGGATCTTCTTCGGACCACCTTGACCGCATCACTTGAGAGTGTGCAGAGGCGTGCCGCTTACGCTATCCTGCAGTGGCACTCCCCTCGTGTCCCACGTTATCGAGACTTGGCTACAGACGACCTGATGACACGTGTCGGTTGAAACTCTTTGGCCTTGCGCAGGCGCATCTCTTCGATCCGGCTCTTTGCTACCTGTCTCCTGCCAGAATCTGCTGAGCTTCCTCTTGTCGTCAGATGCGGCTAAATAGGACCGGAGGCCTTCAACTACTGTTTGTCCATAGAGACCGACACCGACACGCCTTCCTTATTAGGATAGTTAACTAGTAGCGCTCCATGCTGTCGGAGGTCAGAGCAGACCTAAAAGACAAAACAGATGTAAGGCCAATCTGCAGTGAGGCAGTGCGGCACCTGCGACCCTAAGCAACGTATGTATCTTCCTGCTTTCGTTGTTATTGTTAACTCTTATGGTGTGTGTGTGTGTGGGGGGGGGGGGGGAGTGTTTTCGGTTTGTTTCATCTGTTTGTGCCTTTGACATTTTACATCGAGTTGAAATGAAATGCGAACAGTGACAAAACTTCCAGCCCACTACCGGCACAGCTTCCAAGCTTGGGTTGGGCTTGGCGAGGTTCAAACACATCGGAGTAGGACGCCCATGCTCGCAGCGCCCTACTCCGGTGTTTGATTCTCGTTAAGCACAACCCAAGCTTGGAAGCTGCTTCGGTAGTGAGCTCGAAGTTCCGTCACTGTTCACATTTCATTTGAACCCGATGGCACCTGCGGCATCGCAGGCCTTCTGGTATGGGCTACTCACCTTACTATCGTGCCGCAACTCTCCTGAATTGAATAAATATTATTCTAACTATTATTATTATTATCATAGTGCATGGGTGGCTCTTCATTGTACTCTACAGTCGGAGCACATACAGTTACTCTGCCACTGTAGAATACACAGTTTTCATATGCAGTCTCTAGATGGCGCTTCAAATGAAGGCTAGCCGATTTAAGGTAAAGAGAGGGGTACCCCCTTCGCTGGATTTCCGCAACTCGCCGCGAATGCTACGAGCCGAGAAAATCCAAGGACGTGTGAGGTTCACGTGACCTTCGAGAGGAAGTGCCGCGGCGCGCGGAATTGTAGTCACGTGCCACGTTCGTGGAGGTGGATGAGCACGGACTGCTCGTAGCGTGGGCTGAGGCTTGACGTGAGGTCGGCCCTTCCCGAAGTTCCGGTGACACTCACACCGTCTTGGATTGGCCTCGATGGCTCGTAGCGCTTTCTTTCATCGTAAGGTGAAACGGAGGATAGTCAGATACTGTAATAGCATAGCCTTCAGACGTGCAAGCCAAGTTAGGATGACGGCCTTACCTTGCCAGAGGCAGACGTCGGAGTCACAGGTCTCGACAACGGTCTGGTCCTCCTTGTCTCTCAGTGTTCCGTCGGCGTTCATGTAGCCCGAGTCCGGAAGAATGCGTCGTAGCGGGAGCAAGGGGACTCGGGAGGGCACGGTCACCGCTGGGCTGCTGCAGTCATAGTGAGCAGACGTCGACTAGAGCAGCACTTTCTAGCTAACAAGGTCATAGTCTCTAATTTTCGCTGAGTCAGCAGTCGGCAGTCGTGTTCAGTAAGTGAGAACTCGAGTGCCAGCCAAACGATGACGCACCACTCGTGTCCAATCTGTGGCCAGCGCTAGCCTCGGGTAGATGGCGTACAAAATTCAAACCTGGCCTTGCTATGTAGTAGGAATTGACTGGAAACACTACACTATGACATTGTCCCTCTGAACAAACATTTACCCCCAAAAAAATCTGTCTTCCTTGCCTTACGCCGAGTAAAAGTAGTGGTTCGTTGAATGCGTTCACCTTCAGTATTAAACATTATGTATCATTATGAACCAATTTCATTGGGCTCTGCCGTTTGACTTTTTGCAGACGACGCTGTTTATGACTAGGGTCCCGTGGATTTTTCGTGTGCGTCAACGAAAGATTTATTTTTCCCGCTAAATTTAGCGGGAAACTTTCCCCGCCAAATTTAGAGGGAAAATCCAAGTCAGGTGACCTCAACACCAATTCAGTTTCTCCGCTAAATTTAGCGGGAAACTGACGTCACGTGACCTCAACACCAATTCAGTTTGTCCTCTAAATTTAGCGGGGAAAATGACGTCACGACTTCGTGTCACGTAACGCATGAACAAATTTAGCGGCAGGAGGAGAGGAGGAGGAAAGATGAACGAGGAGGGAAGCGCCCCGCCCTCTTTTTGTCGTCGTTCCAAGCGCTTGCGTGCCTAGGTTCCTTTCCTTCCGGCGGGGTGGCGGTCCCATCACGCGTCCGACTCCTCAAAGCGGCGATAGTCCTCGACATGTGTGTGCGTGTCTTTCGTCACGATGACCTCCGATCAAGACCATAAACGTGTTCGTACCTTTGTTCAAAATTCTGTGTCTTGTCTGTGTCCTGTGCTAAACAGTTTCGCTGGTCATCCACCTTCACAAAGTGGAATAGCACATCATTTTTTTCTGCTAAATTTTGCAGGAAAATGTCCGGCTATACTTAATGTCACGGGTCACAGGTCACGCAAAGTAACGTAACGTCAAAACTTCATCAGCAGGAAGACGGTTGTATTTCTAATCTGGTGCAAACCGCAATTTTCATTTCGGTATAACGACTCAAACGAATGCGTCATTAGCAATATTATTCATGCTTCCTTGGTCAGCGGCTTCCCGTGACGCTATTCCATCGTGCAGGTTGTCATTCCTAATTGTTTTTGTTTCGAAGAAAGACAAATTCTGCAATGCCAAATATAGGTTGCAGAAGGTATGCACGCAGCAGCAAGGCCACAGCAATGGCCGCTGTTGTGACGTCAATAACAAAATTTGTGGTTTCCATTCTGCGTATCACGGCTTTGTCCGTCGGAATATAAGAGTTTCTTTTTTCAAACGGCACCCTTCGTAATGGCACTGTACTTCGCACACACTTAGTATAGGGGGTGTTCACTGGCCGCCGTATTTGAGGTCACTGTTTAGAGCGCATGCTCAGAACGAGCTCACATTAATAGGCTGCCAAGACCGGCAATCTTGACGGTGCGGGGTGCACGTCGCAAAATAACTGTGGAAGCTAGCCATCAGCACGTGCTCAGCATTAGCGCACACAGATATGGCCGCCAGTGAATACACCCTATATAACGCTGTCACAGCTCCTAGCGTGAGCACGTGGCTTTATCTCTGGCTTCGTTTGCGCGAGAACGCGTGCAAATAATCTGCGATATCATATCCCATGCTCGCGCCAGCAGCTTTGACAGAGTTGTACACAAAGTATGAAACAGAGTATACACGTTTGCAAGAAGGGTTCCTGTGCGCCGGCATTTTGAGCGATGCTGGCGCCGCACAACATTTCCGCCATGCTACACTGTAATGCTACGGTGCGCCACGGGCATGTCATTAGGATGCGCAATGACAAGATGGCGGCGTCTGGTGTATCGCCGACGACCAGCGTTAGCGACACGATTACTCTTTCGGAACACAGGAGGAGATATCCAAACAGAATCGTAGCATCAAATATTGTAGGACGGGGCACCTTTAAAGGTTGTAGCTGCCTTTATAAAGATCGCAGCCTAGCTTTGTTCCAGCACGTCGCGAAAGCCAGAGCTGCCGCGAACGCAGCCGTCTTTGATGCAATGGTCATGCGGCTTCTGGCGCATTCTGATGGGCGCTTTGAGACTTAAAATATTTTCAAAATTGTTTCCATTTGTTATTGGTTTAGGTATCTTATTTAATTGTTTGTGCTCTTTCGCGCTCGAAGACAACTACCTGTATGCTTTATAATTATTTTTTTATTATTTTCGAGCTCAGTGGTGTATGCTTCAGCAAGGGACTCTTGGCAACATTGTACGACAAACAAGGAACGACCTGGCTGGAGAGTAGGTCAGCCTCACCTCGGCGTGCGGTTCGAGGTTAAGCAAAGGATCCCCCTTGCAAAGGTGTATACGGTTCATGTACGAAACTATTATGCGACGCTCTTACCGGTTCGTAAATCTCACCGGTACCCGCTTGAATTGACGTTGGAGGCAGTCCTCGCGGTAGTGCTGTGTGTTGTGTGCTTTGGGGCCGTGTTCCCACTGTGGTTTGTACGCTACTCTAGGTTTAAAATTGTCAGTTTCGCCGTAAATAATTGTTACAGCAATAAAAATCGACGACAAAACGGAGCTACGTCCAGCATTTTTTTTTCTCTAGAATTTCGTCAATCGCAAGGAACCAGGACAAGCTGACGCTCGAGCAATCGGTTCGCCGGCGTCGTGAATGGCTCCGACAGGTACGCCGGCACAACCTCGACCAGGCGGGTAAAGACGGGAGCGGAACGCGGCAAATCCTGGGAGCTAACATCTTCGGTACCGAGAGATAGAACAAAAAAGAAAGCGACAAAAGAGCAGAGAAGGAAAGCAGACGAAAGGTTAGGCATGTTCCTTTGGCCGCGACAAGTTGAAGCTGCTCGAGCGCTTTTCAACTTTGTTTAATTTTGTCAACGCGCGCTTCCGGTGTTTTTTCTGTAAAGTGAAAGAAAACAACAAGGTACAGAACTTACAAGTGATGTTTTGAGGCTTCTTTGTGCACATTAAGGCGTCACCCGCGATTTGGACTCATCGGGAACGCCAACTGGCGTTCCCGTTCCGCAGTGGCCAAGTGCGTGGGACCTTTTACTCTGGATTATTATATTAACTCTATGACGTCAGGTGCAAGAAGCTTATAGTTCTTTTGAAAATGGTGGATTCATAGCACGGCACATGCCACGTGATCGCCCGATTGAGAAGAGCGGCACGCGTGAAACACGGGATTGGCTAAGGTCGTACTTTTGTATTGGAAAAGGACGCGGGATACCTCGAACGCCGATCTCCCATTATTGAAATTTACATAGCTTCATCTATCCCTGCTTGGGAAAGTGGCAGCGGTCAGCACAGCTGGGGTGCAATGGCTGTGCCTCGCCCTGAGGCTTCGTCTAAACGACGGAGCCTCTAAAGCAAGTGGCTGTGCCCCACCCACTTCCCTCCCCCCCCCTTCCCCCACCCAAAACTCCAGTGAGGTATGCATCTGGACGGCTTTGAAATTAGTGTATTCTTAGACGAAGTTCTTGTTTCTCCCAGTGAGTGAGTTTATACTTTATCTGAGAACATTCAATATATGCTTATGACACTTAGAGGTATTTTGGTTCAGTGAGAGATGTGATCAGAGGTTGCCAACCATGTCCACCACGAATACATATCTCCCAAAAAGAAGGCAAAAAAATGAAAGCCGTTTACAACTCCCTGTAACGCCGAATTGGAGCGCAGCTCTTGAGGAGGAGGAGGGGAAGGTACGGGGAGGGGGCTATGCCCCTCCTCCTCTCCTGCTCGCCTCTATTTAGCAGAAAATTTTCCCCGCTAAATTTAGCGGAAAATGTTCCCTGCTAGGTTTAACGGAAAAAAATTCCCCGCTAAATCTAGCGGAAAATTTTCCCCGGCTAAATCTAGCGGAAAAATTTCCCCGCTAAATTTAGCGAGGAAAATTTTTCGCTAAATTTAGCGGGGAAATTTACCCATCATGCACCGCGCGGTTACGCCGACGGCGACGGCGACGCCGACGCCGCTCAAGCCAGAAACGGTCGCCTAGGAGCTGCGCTCTAAAATTAAAGACGTTTACAACACCCTGTAACGCCGAATTAGAGCGCAGCTCTTGGGGAGGAGGAGAGAAGGATACTGAGGGGAGGGTATACCCCTCCTCCTCACCTGCTCATTCTTCCTGCTACTCCTCCTCCCCTCCCGCTCCTCTTCCTCCTCCCTCTTCGTCCTCCTCCTCCTCCCTCCTCCTCCCCGTGTGTTGCATCATGGAAAATGTCCCATAATG
>JAZHYW010055387.1:0-18083 GCA_037355805.1 Ixodes ricinus | reverse complement strand
CTCGCGCAAGTAACTTTAACAGCGCTGTGGAACCTATGCTAGCCTTGACAACATCACGAAACATTTGACGCCAAGAATAAATACACAGCTCACTCCACATCTATAAACAGATCATTTTAGCGAATATAATAAAGTTTTAAAATAGAGAACCCCGTCGCCTTAGCCCCCCCCCCCTCCCCCTCTTCCGAGCAGCTTGGGGTGTCGCACTAACGCGCAGTTTGACACCACAAGCTGTTTGGGAGATCCAAAGCGTGGGACCCTCTATTTTAAAACTTTCTATTTGAAAATTCTAGAATCTCTCATTTACTCTCCTTGTGACATGTGTGCACTTGCGCACCCTGCAGTATCTTTTTTTGTGCAACTGCATTTTGATATTTGTGGGAAAAGCAAATTTTGAGGCCTCATGTATAGGCCAAAAACAATAAACTTAGCCTCATAACTTGACCCTAGAAAAGGAAAAAAGGAAAGACACAAAAAAAGAGACGATGTGTGTTGTTCGAATCTTCTATTTCTCTCTTTTCCTTCCTTGTCTGAGTTTAAGCTATTTCAACTTTTGACTGGCTCGCCTGCGCGCTCAACCTTCTTTCGACCTAATGTCGCAAGTCAGACTTGTTAGGGGAAATGAATAATATACGTAGTAACACCTAAAGAACGGGTTTGTAGTGTTGACACGCATTTTTCCCCATCACCATTACTTGTAGAAACGCTTGAATTGATCCTCGCACAAGCGATGCAGGTAAATACTGATTTCTATCATATGCCCTAAGGAAAGCACTACCTGCATGATATTCGTGCGTAAATAGATATTTCTTCCAATATATTTTGCACTTTGAACCCATTGCACGGCCGTCGCTATTTGTCACTATGATTTTAAATTCAAAGGGTATTTCGTGCTTCATTGCAGCGAATGCTTAGTCTACGCTCCCAACCTGTTTGTGATAAATCGAAATACGAAAATTTCACAGGTTCATCTTTCATCGGCCGTTTTTTAAAGAACGTATCAATAGCTAGCAGATGTCTAGAAAGACTGCCTAGTTTTGCCTTTTCTTTTATACATGCGCTTTATGTATCGAGAATTGTCGCTGCCTACAATTAATGCCTAAACGCGGAAGAAGCGTCTCACCGCCAGCACGGTGTTTATTAGTAACTACCACAGCTCGCACCTTGTGTCGGGGTTCATGGGCGTATTCGGGGGACACCTGAAAGCCTCGGCAAACTTTGGGTAATTCTTCAGCGGAACGTTCACTCTCAGCTGCGCCGGGACAGAATACTTGTACTGAATCTGTCGCTGGAACAACCCTGGCCGGACGCTGTCGCAGTGCGAAACGGCGAAATTCACGAAGAACAGTTTGTCCGTCGTGAGCGATTCCAGTCCGGGCAACCTTGTGTTGCGAGGCAGAGGCCTGGCCAGGTGCATCGCCTTCAGGTACACTTCATGAAGAGGGTGCAGCACAGCGTTGTCCGCCACGTTGTCGTCGAGGTAGCAGTCCTCGTCGTAGTCGGATGCGAGGAGCGCTTGCGCCTCGCTCGAGTACTGGTCTTGAAAGCACCGCAGCCGGTTCTCAAACTGGTCCCTGCTTTCGGGCGCCCACCAGCCCACCACCTTGTTCAGCGCGTTTACTGTAGAGCCTCTTCGATCGACCGCCGCAAACATTCCACGGAGTATCGCGGGAGCAATGAGGGGCACAAAGAGTGGATCAAATGTCTGCGAGATATTGTTTACAAAGGCGATAAGACCGTGAGGAATGAAGAGAACGTTTCTTTCCGGTTTGTACTCCACGACGCCTGCCACGAACGCCGATGTCTGGTACCGGGCATCGAGGTCGAAAGACGAATTGGTGATCCAGTAGAAGGACCGTGTTTCGTTCAAGAGCTTGTAGTAACCCAGCAATGGATTATTAGGAGGAAAGGCGCTCACAAACTGGGGGTAGTAAGCGTTCATCTCGGCTTCCGACTCCCGGGCTCCTAGAAATTCAATCCTGAGCTTGTCGATCTTCTTCGCTGCCGCGTCAACTTCAACCTGATTCAACCAGGGAGAACGCAGCACGCTCTGCTTCATGGTTTCTCGAATAAGGTAGAGCAGCTTGTTCATTTCTTCGTCGTAGTGCCAGGAAGGCGACGTCACGTTTTCCTTGCTGAACGTCATCCGAGCCAGCTTACGGATCCAGTGCGGGCACAGGTCTTCCAGCATGTGTAGGCAAGCTTGCAGCAGGTCGGGAACGGTCTCCACGTAGTTGTCGTGACTCAGCGGGATCAGAAAATCAACCTCGTTCGGAAGCAACGGTGAAAACTTGACCATGAGGGTGTACCCAACGTAATTCAATAGCGTCTTGAGGGAAAACTTGCTGAGTGTCAGGGCGAGTTTCGAGACGTACTCCTTGTCCAGGCAGATGACACTGGACTGCCGATGAAATTGTACGCCAGCGTCTTGCATAATAAAGTTCAGGTACGTAAGCCAGTGCCACGTGTTACGTCGCTGAAGCTCTTTATCGTTGACGTTCTGTTGTCAAACGGCGTGAATCTTCGAGGAACCACAATTTGAAGAAGTCTCTGCTCCAACTGGACGATGTCTTCGGCCGCTTTGGACATGTCGTGGTCCGTGAAGACCGACAGCAGTTTCTCGATGCGCTTCGCGTAGTCGGCAACCGATTCGTTGGTGTAGATGAGTTGGTGTCGCTGAAGAGGCAGCTGAGGCGCCTCGAGGTGCACTTCGTACTCGTCCTCTTCCAAATCTTTCATTAGGCTTACTTTCACGAAAGAGTTGAGTCCGATGTATTTGTCCAGAACTTTAGTTACGTCGGAGATGCGCATTGCTCGGGGATCCTTCTTGAAAGGCCAGCCTTCAAGGAGGTTTTCCGTGTAGATGCTTTTGAGGGTTACCCAAAGAGATTCCTTCTTCTCGGGATCCGTGCAGTTGCCGAGGAAGAAGAGCAGCTGCAGTAGGAGAATATGAAAGCAATTACGTTATTTGTTATTCTTCTCGAAAAAGAAAACCATATGATTTGGCACCCAAGAGTCCTACATCAATATGCGACGACAACTGTTCAACGTAATGATCAGCACCAAGAAACACTTTAATGATTCACCGTCTTTCTTAGAAAAGCAGCTATTCTGTTAACACAAATGGAAAACCGTTCTGATAATAGAAACAGCACACGAAGTTACTATTATTCCCTCTCCCACTTAAAGGATGCACAAAAACTTGTTGACCACAACAGAATCACCGGATGCGGTGACTGGAAGTGCTCCGTGGATTAAAACTAGTTACGAAAAAATGTGAATTGACAACTAAGTTCAGAAACGGCAATTAACGTGAATCACAGACTACGTTGAAAAAAGTTTCCAGATTTATCTGACGACCAATTCCATAACAAATGTGCTATCTCGACAGTTTTATGATTGAAGAACAGTGTACGACAAGAATGTTGGGACGATAAGAAAACGAAGATAAAGTAGAGATACAGGACAAGGTGGGTAACGACATATTTTGTATAGAGCTGTTGCAGACATACAGGGGATACTCCGCTCTGTGGGCTGAATTGCGGAACAGGCCTCGTCCGAAGCAATCGCCACACCTTCCCTCTCTAGCCTACCACACCATTGTTTAGCGATTGTCACCCAAACGAGAGCAACTAAATGAACTGCGCTTAGAGTATTAACACCGTATTCCCCGATGGTCTTGTGGATGCTGCCGCTTTCTTTGCTAGTGCAGACTCCAGTGCGGGCGCATTCGGCCGTTTCGTTGAACGATTCGAAAATGCGACTTCTTGAGCGTTAAACACGTTGTCAGAAACGTCAGGCGGTATAATTTCCCTCTGTCGCGTACAGCTTGAACGTTTCCGGTGGACAAATCAGCGTCTCCTTCTATTTTATATAAGGTTTTATATAGCTAAAACGTTTATTTTAAGCACCAAGATAGCCGAGGTGTCGTTACTTTTTTGGCTAGCTTATTCGGTAACTCCAGTCCGCTCCTGTGGTTGCGTCTTCGAATAAAGATTCATTACCGCACCTGATTGGTGAAGAGCGTCGGGTGGCGAGCGTATTCGGCCGCTCGTGCCTTCTGCAGGTGTCCGAACAGGTTCCGGAGGTCATACATGAGCTGGGCAACGCTGTGCACCCTGTAGGGCCTGGTGTCGATCCTCTGGTGGCTCCGGTACCAGTTCCTGGAACCGCAGACGTAGCCGTAGAAGTCGTTGCAGGGTTCCACAGACGTGTTGAACTTCTCGTAGAGCTGCCGCCCTGAATCAAAGTACGTCTCAAAGTTAATCAAAAACCTTGTTAAGAAAAACTTAAAACCTTTTGTTTTTTGTTCCAAAACATTCCCATTTTGACGTTACAAAACTTCCAAAGAAATTTATCTTCCATATTTTTAAAACTGCGCGAATTGTACCAACAAAAATGGAAGCTACTTTAAAACGCTTTTTTTTTTCAAAAACGAATACTTCAGTTTTTTTAATGATAATGTAATAAATGCAAAGGTGCAAACGAGCACCTTTTTTTTTACAGTGACAGCTGTTGGTGGGGAGCTTCCGAGGAATTTTATGGTAGCCTTTCACAAAAATTCTCGATGACATCAACAACTACGTCATCAGTCACATGACCGCTTCCAGCCGCTGGAACTGGAACTCGCTTCTGCACCCGCCGGCGCCGCTGAGTTATAATAATAAAACGAGAGGAAAAATAATATTGACATTATTTATTCAACCCGGCAGGGTTGCACCACCACAAAGAGGCCGTAGGCCCCGCACGTGAGGCTTCTGGTGACTCACTAGTACAAAATACATTTCTAAACTTAAAAGGAAAAAAGAGAAAACAAGAAAACCTATATATGCAAGAGAAACGAGGGGAAACGGAGAAGGTGTTTATTGTCCCGTAAAGACGCGTGATGCCTCCTTGCACCAATCTTTCAAGTCTTAGTGATTAGGGGCGGGCACTTCGTTTTGACCATCGGTGGTGAGCGCCAGAGCGTCACAGTTCTCGTTCATTATCATTAGAAAAGAGTTCCTATGCCAATCAATACGCCCGAATAGTGGACCCTGTTTAAAGAAGATGCTGCGGCAGCGGCAGCTCAGAAGTCCCTCGGAAGGAGGCAGTTTACTAGGAGCCGGATCAATGGCACTTGTTGACGATGTGTCCGAGAGGTTCATCCCGCAATTCTCAATAGCTCTTGTGTCGGCAGGTCACGGTAGCGTGGCAGTCGAGGGCAGGCCTCGGGCCTTAGAACCGCATCAGCAGCGCGTCGCTGCACACTTTCGAGAGATGCTGATAACGAGAGTTGGTAGGGGTCCCAGACCGCAGCAGTCTACTCCAGGTGTGGGAGGATTATGGTAGTGTATAGTTGTCGCAGAGCAGTAGCGCCAGCTTCCCGGGTCACCAGAAGCCCTAAACCAAGCATCCACCGGGCCCTGGAAGTCGCCTCACCAGTGTGAGCTGAGAAATTTAATTTAGGGTTTATAGTAATTTCAAAGATCATTTCACGTTTTGTTGTAAAGAGTACAGTGCCGCCCAGCATGAGACCGTACTGAGAGGTAACACGGCTTCTGGATATTGAGCACTTGCTGTATAGAGAAAACTTGTTTTCCAGAGACCAAGCGTGAAGAGTGTTCAAGTCAACCTAAAGTTGCTGGTACTGGAAGGAGTGCTGAACTCGCTGAATAATGGTGAGATCATCGGTGTAGAAAAGAATGTGTAACGCAAGGAAGGTGTTACACCATTAATTAAGATGTTAAACAGAATGGGTCCTAGGACTCTTCCTTCAGAAATTCCCGACGAGACACGTTCAGCGCTTGGCACTGCTTTTAGAAAGAAAACTCTTTTGAAACAATCTTGCAGAGAGTCTGAGACCTACTTGTCAAGACAGCCTAAGATTCCAACCTCGAATAACTTGCCACAAAGTAGCCCATGGTCAACCTTGTCGAACGCTTGTTAAAATCCTAGCTGAGCAAGCTCACACCGGGTGCGCTTATCGATAAACGAGCTGAGTGTGATGATAAAAGTGGACAGGGCTGATCCACAACTTCGCCCTTTACTAATTATGTACAGTCAAGGTGAGAGAAGGTTATGCTGCTCGAGGTGAGCAAGAAGCTTTTGTTAAGGATTCGCTCCGATCCAAAGGTCCTGTCCATCAAGCCGGGAGGGAACCAGAGGCCTACGGAAGACAGCAACATTTTCCTCTAAAGTCAACCGCTCCGTCAACTGAACTATCAACATGATTATTTTAGTTAATTAAAGGCGATATGCATACCATTTTTTTCTACCTTCGATAACACATGGAGCATTCCCATGATGCCAGAGTGCGGCGAAAGGCAACGATCGCGGAAAGTAGCGTCATCGCCTTCCCTGCCTGTTAGCCGGACACAAACAGATACAAACATACAGACGACTGAAACCACGCAAGGCGATTGGCTGATTGGTTTCTGTCGCCATGGTAATCGCCATTTTTATATTTTCAAATCTTTGAAGCTTTGAGAGGGTCGTTTTGTACCAGCCGTGCTAAAATTGCTTTGGGGCATTATCGTACTGGAAGCGTTTGCCACCAATATAAACGTTTCTGGCGCTGTGTATAAACTCAGCTTATCAATCATGCTTATCTCCATACATCTCTTACAGTGTTATTGTTCATCTTGCGTATTTCAAGGCCGGAAATTTATTTTTCGACGCTGCCAAGCATCGACGCCGTATGTGGTGGCAGTGCGAACATGTGCGTTTGTTTTGCGGGTGTGTGGATAACAAAATATCAGTACACAAGAAACATCTTTATAAAGCAACCTTTCACCGGGAATTTGGCTCGGCTCATAAAGAATTAAAAGATAAAGAAAAACTGCTCACTCCATAAACCAAAATGGCGACCACACGGGGAGCTTAGCGCTACTGTCCCTGGATCCAGTGACTTTTTTCGACACCAACATTACTATATCAAATTGGTTGACAAGCCGTTGTGCTGGCACATGTGCACGACCATCCAAACAGAAGTTGGACGCCGTATGTCTAGACCTCGGAAAGTCCATAACAAGTGCACAGAACGAAAGTTTCAGCTGCGGCGTGGCACGCACAGGAGGTTTGGCCTAGACAAAGAGCGTATGAGGCGCGGAACTGGAATGACCGATCTCACCAAACGTTCGGCGTATGCATGACGCCGCCCCAACTTTAGTTCGCAGGAAGCAGGCGGCAGTGCACGAGACAGCTCGTTCCATCTGATGCTCTACATCCGCAGAGCTCCAGCGTGGTCATCGCACGTGCAAAAAGACTAGAGTTCCCTGGATCATCGCGGCAGCGGTACCGTGGCCAAGCTGGCTGGCGAGATCGGTCTATTGGAGCGGAATCGAAACTGGCGCGAAAATCGTCGTAATGGTACTCACTAGACGGGACAAAAACGACGACGACGCCAAATGACAACGCAAGCGCTCAGCTGCTGTCATTGTGCACACCTTGCGCGCTAGTGGAAATGCGCTTGCGTTTTATTCTATTTTACTTCTTCGAACCCTAGAAAAGTCGACCGGGACGAAGGCTAAAATAAAACAAAACGCACACAGATTGTTTAACAGCGCCACAAGCATGTCACACGAGCACAGGGTGTGAGAAATGCGTTCCGGAGTGTCTTTCCCGAAAATAATGCATCTAGCAGTCATTTATGTGCGCGCGATTTTGAGCGCAAAGCACTAGACACCAGGTCATAAGAGTCTTTTTAGAGCGTGGTTGATCACGCTCTTAAATGAGACCCATCCGAAGGCTGACAGAGCGCTGGGTTTGATCTGTGCCCCGTACATAGCCTTCGGTAGATGACGTAGAAAATGCTGCCCCACGGCCTCGGTATTTATTTAATTTATTTCAATGTCCTCAGGGCCCGCAGAGCATAAGGGCATACAAATCCACGCTGAACTAATGCACGCAATAAAGATACAAAGGAAGAAATTATAGAAATGTATCTAGGAGGTTTGGGTCCAACAACCGGGCCCCGAACTTCCGTATCCATGCAGAAATGTAACTGTGTGCGCGAAGCGAATCAAGTTTTAAGATCTGCTCGAGGAACTAGTCTGTCACGCGTGTAGATGTGGACTACCCTTGTGATCTACCAACAAGCCCAAGTGCCGACCGCCACCGCTGAAGCTCCCCCGATCGGTACATTTTGTGAACACGTAGTATACTACGTTTTACAATACGATGGATCATAGCGAACTCTATGACAAGACCTAGCGAATCCAGCGTCATGAACACATCACATGACTGCGGACTCCGCACGTCACAGAGTTCCTCCCAACCTTACTAGATAAACTCCGTTACAGAAGAGCTCATAAACCCATGCTTCTACATGCAGTGCCCCCTTCCCACAGGTCCGCCTCCCGTCTTTAGGCGCACTACCGTTCTAGGGACGGCTACTATGGTAATTCATTGTAACTTTGTTTGGTAGTAGTAGTAGTGAGACACGTCTATTATGCCAGAAAAACAAAGAAAAAGTAGAAAGGGGAGCGCGTTAATGGCTGCGAGGCCTGCACGTCATGGCAGTCTATGAGATACCGATGTTTTAAAGCATACTTTAGGGACGCATTCTACGGCGAGCAGCAAGCACCGATCGTAGTTGCTCGGATTTGTCACCCGTGTCTCGAGAGGAGCACGAGCAACGACAGTGAGGCAACTCTACACCGCACTGGTGCTCCCGCACCTCGCGTGTGACTGCGCGGCAGTCTGGGATCTTCTTCGGACCACCTTGACCGCATCACTTGAGAGTGTGCAGAGGCGTGCCGCTTACGCTATCCTGCAGTGGCACTCCCCTCGTGGCCCGCGTTATCGAGACTTGGCTACAGACGACCTGACGACACGCGTCGGTTGAAACTCTTTGGCCTTGCGCAGGCGCATCTCTTCGATCCGGCTCTTTGCTACCTGTCTCCTGCCAGAATCTGCTGAGCTTCCTCTTGTCGTCAGATGCGGCTAAATAGGACCGGAGGCCTTCAACTACTGTTTGTCCATAGAGACCGACACCGACACGCCTTCCTTATTAGGATAGTTAACTAGTAGCGCTCCATGCTGTCGGAGGTCAGAGCAGACCTAAAAGACAAAACAGATGTAAGGCCAATCTGCAGTGAGGCAGTGCGGCACCTGCGACCCTAAGCAACGTATGTATCTTCCTGCTTTCGTTGTTATTGTTAACTCTTATGGTGTGTGTGTGTGTGGGGGGGGGGGGGGAGTGTCTTCGGTTTGTTTCATCTGTTTGTGCCTTTGACATGTTACATCGAGTTGAAATGAAATGCGAACAGTGACAAAACTTCCAGCCCACTACCGGCACAGCTTCCAAGCTTGGGTTGGGCTTGGCGAGGTTCAAACACATCGGAGTAGGACGCCCATCCTCGCAGCGCCCTACTCCGGTGTTTGATTCTCGTTAAGCACAACCCAAGCTTGGAAGCTGCTTCGGTAGTGACTCGAAGTTCCGTCACTGTTCACATTTCATTTGAACCCGATGGCACCTGCGGCATCGCAGGCCTTCTGGTATGGGCTACTCACCTTACTATCGTGCCGCAACTCTCCTGAATTGAATAAATATTATTCTAACTATTATTAATGCGAATAGCATTCTTTGGATACTTCACGCACTTTTCGTCTATGTATCTATCTATCTATCTATCTATCTATCTATCTATCTATCTGGCTATCTAACCTCTTACGCCGCGGGTCGATAAATAAATAAAAAAGACCGGCGCCGGCTGGGATTCGAACCGTTGACCCTTTGATCAGCAGGCAGACGCGCTAACCACAGAGCTATGAAGGCAGTCATTCACCGCACTCTAAACATTTGTTTATATCTTTACCATAGGACGCGCTTTGCAGCGCTGTCACAGCTACCGGTGCGCGCGCGTTCCATGCACGAGGGCTAGCTCACCCTCTCCCGCGCTCACCCTCTCCCTCTAGCTCACCCTCTCCTGCGCTCGGGAGACCTCTAGCTCAGCCTCACGAGAGCGGAATGAGCCCTCGTGCATGGAACGCGCGCGTACCGGTAGCTGTGGACAGCGCTGTAAGCGCGTCCTATGGTAAAGATATAAACAACCGTTTAGAGTACCGTTGGTTGAGACTAGCTGAGACGCCAGAAAGTCTGGTCGGTACCATTTTGAGTGTTTGTGCGTATGGCGCGTGCTTTGCTCGCCTTCCTAAGTGACACAAACGCACGTGCTGGGCTGCGGAGATCGTGCGCAGGGCTGTGAAAGTGTCAACAAATTTAGAATCGCCTCAAGAGTGGGCTGGCGTATCTAGAGTGTGCCGGCCACCTGACGAACGCGCAAAACTCCGCACCGTTTGATGCTATTCGCATTAACGTAGATAATCATTCCCAAAGGATGGGTACTGCTGATTTTTATTATTATCATAGTGCATGGGTGGCTCTTCATTGTACTCTACAGTCGGAGCACATACAGTTACTCTCCACTTTGGAATACACAGTTTTGATATGCAGTCTCTAGATGGCGCTTCAAATGAAGGCTAGCCGATTTAAGGTAAAGAGAGGGGTACCCCTTCGCTGGATTTCCGCAACTCAGTTGACCTATAGACCTTTTTCGCATAACCTCAAACCAGCCAGTAACTGACGTACCCTCGACCTGGTGCATTTTTGGATTGCCCGCTGACACAGGGTATGCAACCGCCAAGGGTATGGGCGAAAAGGCTTAAAAACGGACGCCGTGCATGAGTTAGTTCCGAGTGCTCTTTTTTATCGTGGTGCAATTTCCGAAAATCTACGGTTGTCTGGCTACCACTGCGTGGTCGTCGGATGGATAAATAATTTTAAGAAGCATAAGAACAATAGCAAGAAGTGTGCCATGAGCACAAGAAGCTTCAGCGCGAGTGTGGCTGCAATTTTATTGAGCTTCACATTTTCCCCAAGAATCCTTATTTATGAAGTCAGTCGATTGCGAGCTTGAATCGCGAGAGATTCGTATCAGACTCAACGTCACGTTTAAGCTCACGACCACTTCGTCTACGACAAGAGGACCGATTTTAATTCCCGGTGCAAGTGGTCCAATTAGGTTATCACTGCAACCCCGTGGTATGTCAAAGGTATGAAAAAGTCTACATGCCACCACTCAAGATGGAGCTATCAAATGCCGAGAGCTTACCTGCATAGACTGCATTAAACTGCTCATATATATGCTTCGCTGTAGAAACTCAATCAAAACACCCCACCGTCTTCGTCCTCGTTCTCTCGAGGAGGCAAGGTGATGGCCTGTGAGTAGCCAGCTGGATTCAACCGGACAAGCTCCAGCCAAGTTATTGCAGCCGACCATAGCCAAGTCTAGCCAAGTTCCCCCCATACCCACACCGTTGCCTACCCAGATAGCTGTGCTGCCAGAACTAGCCGGTATTTCTTTTTCTAAGCCGCTAGACGGCGGCGTCGGCGCCGCAATTCTCAAGATGGCGGCGCCGTTAAAGAAAAGGTCTAAACCGTTTTATCGTGGGTAGCGCCATTTTGAGAGCGAGAGAGAAAAGTGGAAAGGGCTACCGGCGCTTTCCTCCTTTCTGATTGTGTAGAAAGAGGGAAAGTCCCGGATGAGAGGCTCGGCCGGTGTTGGGTGTCTGCTGTGCCCCAACTTCGTTCGCGCTTTCTTTTCTGTTTTAAACTCGCAAACTTAATTAGAGCCGTGGTATTGGATGGCGACAGTTCCCCGGTCATCGGGACACCATTGCTGGGTGATAGGGTGCACGAATAGCGACAGAAAGCGTCGAATACTGGCCGAGGACATAAATGTAGCTTGTATGGAATCCGGCAAGACGAGTGCGGCTGCAATGTTTTTAAGCTCCCTCGCTTTCCGCATCACTGGAAGTGATGAACCATTCATCAATTTTCGCTTGCAATGGGCCTATTTCAACGTAGCCGTTTTTAGTAATCAACAAGCGATACACGAAACGGGAACCTCAATTAACTTTTGTAAACACCCGGAGCTGCTACAGATCGTTTTGCTGCGCTGCTTTTATATTGCGTTTCCGTGTTCTTATATTTCCTTGTCGATGAACGACGAAGACGTTCTACATGTACTTATATCGAAGCGCAGAAAGCCTCAAAGCAGCCACGAATTATTTTACTATTTGATGCAATATTTTGAGTACTAACCTTCAATTTCTATCACTGACACGTTCGCTGCCGCTGTTCCCCTCGTCCCCGCACTGGCGGATGCCATGACTCGAACAAAGAAACGTGCACACTGGGCTCGAAAACGCAGATCGCAACACACAAGACGTACCCTGCAGCGACTATCCAGCGCTTCAAAGCGCCCAATCAACGGAAACAACCCACCAGCGGCACTCCAAGGAGCGCTTTTGCCGGCTCTCTGGTATCGCGCAGGAGATCGCGATTCAGGAAAACCGATAGAACTACCTTTTCAACAATTTCTAGCCTCACCCGGAGGCGGAAATAAGCCTTCAACTAAGTGTTGTAGATGATAAAATCGAGTCAGTCACCACTGCAAATTATTTTTATTAAGATAAATTCAGTTACAAATTTTTACAATCTGAAACAGCAGTTATCACGAGAAAACTGGCACGCACCTTGCGAGCGTACCCCATGTTCATTGGCGGTACAGCGTTCGGTGCGCGCTCCATTCACAAAATGTTCCGATCACAGTCGAGAGGATGGCGTTGAGGAAACGTGTTTTCGGTTTACAGACGCAATGCACTGCCGCCGAGACCAGGGTCATGTGGAAAGCGATGGAGCTTAAAGACATTGCAGCCGCTCTCGCCTTGCCGGATTCCTTGCAAGCTACATAGGTCCTCGGACAATATTCGACGCTTTCTGTCGTTATTCGTGCACCCTATGACCGCGCAATGGTGTCCCGATGACCGGGGGACTGTTGCCATCGAAGCCCGTGGCTCTAATTAAGTTTGCGAGTTTAAAACAGAAAAGAAAGCGCGAACGAAGTTGGGGCACAGCAGTCACCCAACACCGGCCGAGCCTCTCATCCGGGACTTTCACTCTTTCTACACAATCAGAAAGGAGGAAAGCGCCGGTAGCCCTTTCCACTTTTCTCTCTCGCCCTCTTTCAGTAAAACGGTCTATACTCCGTTTCACCCGGCTACGCGCGGCCGCCGCGAATGCTACGAGCCGAGAAAATCCAAGGACGTGTGAGGTTCACGTGACCTTCGAGAGGAAGTGCCGCGTCGCGCGGAATTGTAGTCACGTGCTACGCTCGTGGAGGTGGATGAGCTCGGACTGCTCGTAGCGTGGGCTGAGACTTGACGTGAGGTCGGCCCTTCCCGAAGTTCCGGTGACACTCACACCGTCTTGGATTGGCCTCGATGGCTCGTAGCGCTTTCTATCATCGTAAGGTGAAACGGAGGATAGTCAGATACTGTAATAGCATAGCCTTCAGACGTGCAAGCCAAGTTAGGATGACGGCCTTACCTTGCCAGAGGCAGACGTCGGAGTCACAGGTCTCGATAACGGTCTGGTCCTCCTTGTCTCTCAGTGTTCCGTCGGCGTTCATGTAGCCCGAGTCCGGAAGAATGCGTCGTAGCGGGAGCAAGGGGACTCGGGACGGCACGGTCACCGCTGGGCTGCTGCAGTCATAGTGAGCAGACGTCGACTAGAGCAGCACTTTCTAGCTAACAAGGTCATAGTCTCTAATTTTCGCTGAGTCAGCAGTCGGCAGTCGTGTTCAGTAAGTGAGAACTCGAGTGCCAGCCAAACGATGACGCACCACTCGTGTCCAATCTGTGGCCAGCGCTAGCCTCGGGTAGATGGCGTACAAAATTCAAACCTGGCCTTGCTATGTAGTAGGAATTGACTGGAAACACTACACTATGACATTGTCCCTCTGAACAAACATTTACCCCCAAAAAAATCTGTCTCCCTTGCCTTACGCCGAGTAAAAGTAGTGGTTCGTTGAATGCGTTCACCTTCAGTATTAAACATTATGTATCATTATGAACCAATTTCATTGGGCTCTGCCGTTTGACTTTTTGCAGACGACGCTGTTTATGACTAGGGTCCCGTGGATTTTTCGTGTGCGTCAACGAAAGATTTATTTTTCCCGCTAAATTTAGCGGGAAACTTTCCCCGCCAAATTTAGAGGGAAAATCCAAGTCAGGTGACCTCAACACCAATTCAGTTTCTCCGCTAAATTTAGCGGGAAACTGACGTCACGTGACCTCAACACCAATTCAGTTTGTCCTCTAAATTTAGCGGGGAAAATGACGTCACGACTTCGTGTCACGTAACGCATGAACAAATTTAGCGGCAGGAGGAGAGGAGGAGGAAAGATGAACGAGGAGGGAAGCGCCCCGCCCTCTTTTTGTCGTCGTTCCAAGCGCTTGCGTGCCTAGGTTCCTTTCCTTCCGGCGGGGTGGCGGTCCCATCACGCGTCCGACTCCTCAAAGCGGCGATAGTCCTCGACATGTGTGTGCGTATCTTTCGTCACGATGACCTCCGATCAAGACAATAAACGTGTTCGTACCTTTGTTCAAAATTCTGTGTCTTGTCTGTGTCCTGTGCTAAACAGTTTCGCTGGTCATCCACCTTCACAAAGTGGAATAGCACATCATTTTTTTCTGCTAAATTTTGCAGGAAAATGTCCGGCTATACTTAATGTCACGGGTCACAGGTCACGCAAAGTAACGTAACGTCAAAACTTCATCAGCAGGAAGACGGTTGTATTTCTAATCTGGTGCAAACCGCAATTTTCATTTCGGTATAACGACTCAAACGAATGCGTCATTAGCAATATTATTCATGCTTCCTTGGTCAGCGGCTTCCCGTGACGCTATTCCATCGTGCAGGTTGTCATTCCTAATTGTTTTTGTTTCGAAGAAAGACAAATTTTGCAATGCCAAATATAGGTTGCAGAAGGTATGCACGCAGCAGCAAGGCCACAGCAATGGCCGCTGTTGTGACGTCAATAACAAAATTTGTGGTTTCCATTCTGCGTATCACGGCTTTGTCCGTCGGAATATAAGAGTTTCTTTTTTCAAACGGCACCCTTCGTAATGGCACTGTACTTCGCACACACTTAGTATAGGGGGTATTCACTGGCCGCCATATTTGAGGTCACTGTTTAGAGCGCATGCTCAGAACGAGCTCACACTGATAGGCTGTCAAGACCGGCAATCTTGATGGTGCGGGGTGCACGTTGCAAAATAACTGTGGAAGCTAGCCATCAGCACGTGCTCAGCATTAGCGCACACGGATATGGCCGCCAGTGAATACACCCTATAGGGGGAGTTCACTGGCCGCCATATTTGAGGTCCCTGTTTAGAGCGCATGCTCAGAACGAGCTCACACTAATAGGCTGCCAAGACCGGCAATCTTGACGGTGCGGGTGCACGTCGCAAAATAACTGTGGAAGCTAGCCATCAGCACGTGCTCAGCATTAGCGCACACAGATATGGCCGCCAGTGAATACACCCTATATAACGCTGTCACAGCTCCTAGCGTGAGCACGTGGCTTTATCTCTGGCTTCGTTTGCGCGAGAACGCGTGCAAATAATCTGCGATATCATATCCCATGCTCGCGCCAGCAGCTTTGACAGAGTTGTACACAAAGTATGAAACAGAGTATACACGTTTGCAAGAAGGGTTCCTGTGCGCCGGCATTTTGAGCGATGCTGGCGCCGCACAACATTTCCGCCATGCTACACTGTAATGCTACGGTGCGCCACGGGCATGTCATTAGGATGCGCAATGACAAGATGGCGGCGTCTGGTGTATCGCCGACGACCAGCGTTAGCGACACGATTACTCTTTCGGAACACAGGAGGAGATATCCAAACAGAATCGTAGCATCAAATATTGTAGGACGGGGCACCTTTAAAGGTTGTAGCTGCCTTTATAAAGATCGCAGCCTAGCGTTTGTTCCAGCACGTCGCGAAAGCCAGAGCTGCCGCGAACGCAGCCGTCTTTGATGCAATGGTCATGCGGCTTCTGGCGCATTCTGATGGGCGCTTTGAGACTTAAAATATTTTCAAAATTGTTTCCATTTGTTATTGGTTTAGGTATCTTATTTAATTGTTTGTGCTCTTTCGCGCTCGAAGACAACACCTGTATGCTTTATAATTATTTTTTTATTATTTTCGAGCTCAGTGGTGTATGCTTCAGCAAGGGACTCTTGGCAACATTGTACGACAAACAAGGAACGACCTGGCTGGAGAGTAGGTCAGCCTCACCTCGGCGTGCGGTTCGAGGTTAAGCAAAGGATCCCCCTTGCAAAGGTGTATACGGTTCATGTACGAAACTATTATGCGACGCTCTTACCGGTTCGTAAATCTCACCGGTACCCGCTTGAATTGACGTTGGAGGCAGTCCTCGCGGTAGTGCTGTGTGTTGTGTGCTTTGGGGCCGTGTTCCCACTGTGGTTTGTACGCTACTCTAGGTTTAAAATTGTCAGTTTCGCCGTAAATAATTGTTACAGCAATAAAAATCGACGACAAAACGGAGCTACGTCCAGCAGTTTTTTTTTCTCTAGAATTTCGTCAATCGCAAGGAACCAGGACAAGCTGACGCTCGAGCAATCGGTTCGCCGGCGTCGTGAATGGCTCCGACGGGTACGCCGGCACAACCTCGACCAGGCGGGTAAAGACGGGAGCGGAACGCGGCAAATCCTGGGAGCTAACATCTTCGGTACCGAGAGATAGAACAAAAAGAAAGCGACAAAAGAGCAGAGAAGGAAAGCAGACGAAAGGTTAGGCATGTTCCTTTGGCCGCGACAAGTTGAAGCTGCTCGAGCGCTTTTCAACTTTGTTTAATTTTGTCAACGCGCGCTTCCGGTGTTTTTTCTGTAAAGTGAAAGAAAACAACAAGGTACAGAACTTACAAGTGATGTTTTGAGGCTTCTTTGTGCATATTAAGGCGTCACCCGCGATTTGGACTCATCGGGAACGCCAACTGGCGTTCCCGTTCCGCAGTGGCCAAGTGCGTGGGACCTTTTACTCTGGATTATTATATTAACTCTATGACCTCAGGTGCAAGAAGCTTATAGTTCTTTTGAAAATGGTGGATTCATAGCACGGCACATGCCACGTGATCGCCCGATTGAGAAGAGCGGCACGCGTGAAACACGGGATTGGCTAAGGTCGTACTTTTGTATTGGAAAAGGACGCGGGATACCTCGAACGCCGATCTCCCATTATTAAAATTTACATGCTTCATCTATCCCTGCTTGGGAAAGTGGCAGTAGTCAGCACAGCTGGGGTGCAATGGCTGTGCCTCGCCCTAGAGGCTTCGTCTAAACGACGGAGCCTCTAAAGCGAAGTGGCTGTGCCCCACCCACTTCCCTCCCCCCCCCTTCCCCCCACCCAAAACTCCAGTGAGGTATGCATCTGGACGGCTTTGAAATTAGTGTATTCTTAGACGAAGTTCTTGTTTCTCCCAGTGAGTGAGTTTATACTTTATCTGAGAACATTCAATATATGCTTATGACACTTAGAGGTATTTTGGTTCAGTGAGAGATGTGATCAGGGTTGCCAACCATGTCCACCACGAATACATATCTCCCAAAAAGAAGGCAAAAAAATGAAAGCCGTTTACAACTCCCTGTAACGCCGAATTGGAGCGCAGCTCTTGAGGAGGAGGAGGGGAAGGTACGGGGAGGGGGCTATGCCCCTCCTCCTCTCCTGCTCGCCTCTATTTAGCAGAAAATTTTCCCCGCTAAATTTAGCGGAAAATGTTCCCTGCTAGGTTTAACGGAAAAAATTCCCCGCTAAATCTAGCGGAAAATTTTTCCCGGTAAATCTAGCGGAAAAATTTCCCCGCTAAATTTAGCGAGGAAAATTTTTCGCTAAATTTAGCGGGGAAATTTACCCACCATGCACCGCGCGGTTACGCCGACGGCGACGGCGACGCCGACGCCGCTCAAGCCAGAAACGGGCGCCTAGGAGCTGCGCTCTAAAATTAAAGACGTTTACAACACCCTGTAACGCCGAATTAGAGCGCAGCTCTTGGGGAGGAGGAGAGAAGGATACTGAGGGGAGGGTATACCCCTCCTCCTCACCTGCTCATTCTTCCTGCTACTCCTCCTCCCCTCCCGCTCCTCTTCCTCCTCCTCTTCGTCCTCCTCCTCCTCCTCCTCCTCCCCGTGTGTTGCATCATGGAAAATGTCCCATAATGCACCGCACGGTTA
>JAZHYW010055379.1:0-18746 GCA_037355805.1 Ixodes ricinus | reverse complement strand
GCCACAGGAGCTGGTGAATGAACGTCTGCATTACTTCAAGATAACGTGAGTTTTTTTTTTCTCGTGAATTACGTGTCTCCAAACGCCCTCGCGTCAGGCTCGGAATAACCGAGTTCAGCCACGCAGGCGCGGGAGTCTGGAGAAAGCCAGAGGAGAAGGCCATCCTCCGGCGGAATGCAGGAGATCGGGTGGGAAAGTAGTTGAGGTAGGGAGGGAATTTGTTGACAGGGCAAATAGAAAGCATAAAAAAAAACATTTTTTTGCTTCTGTGTTTGTACAACGCGCGCACGCCGAAATTCAGCACGTAGAGCGCCATGCTAGAATGCGGCACTGGGCCACACTCCGAGCCAAGCCAAGCCAAGCCCAGTCAACACAAGCCAAACCAAGACCACACCACAGCGCATGCATTCCAGTGCAACACGAGTGTGTTTGAGCCGGAAGGAGAAGGGCCAGAAACAAGAAGTGTGATCAAGACTGGGAACTGGCAGTCTCTTTCCGCCTCGCATTTTTTTGTTTCTGCTTCAGAGTGGTCTGTGTAAGCCAGTGTTGTGCTGTCAGCAGTCATGCCTTGCTTGGATCGTGGGCTTGCCTCCGCTCTCCGCTCCGAAGAAAAGAGGACCAACCAGACGGAAGCGGTGCAGTGCTGCTGCTGGCCATGCGTAGCCGCAGTCGCTGCACGGATTAGTAAACGGAAGGGACCTGAGCAGTGAGGAGTTGTGAGTAACAGCCTAAAACATAAACTCATCATTTCTTCTATTTCCATTGACTTTTCACTTCTGCTAGTGTCCTCGAGAAAATTGACGTGGCCTTGGTTCGCGTTATATACAGCAACAACATATTTTTTTCCTTTAGGGGCATCAAAATCGGCCTTCGCGTTATATTCGTGGGTTTCCATTTCGCAGAATCATGCGTAAATACGGTGAAGGCGGCCATGAACTCTTCTCAACCTAATGGGGACTCCGTCAGTCTGATTTTTGGGGGCAAACAACCTCGCTGCTGCCATGGCATTCTCGCAGGCAATGCTGTTGTCTGCCTCAACATTCTCCTGCGGCAGCTTCTCCACTGAATCGGGTAAGTCTAACAGGCGAGATTTGGAGCCCGCTCACTTGCCTGACCGGCAGGAAGTCACGGAAGCGTGACGCCTGACACCTGGCCGATCAGCGCCTGAGCTGCCGTTCGAATCCAGCGACATGAGCGCCGGCTTTGGAAAGCTGATCGCGTCGATAGCCAGTGCCAGCACAGATCGAATGCTGCCAGAGGAATGGCATCGCTGGGTTGAGAAAGGCTGTACAAACCCTGTTTCTAGAAGGTGTTGGTTTTAACCCGCCAGTGATGAGAATGTGGGCTCGCATCGAGAACATCTTTGGTGCGCTGACTCACCTAGAGCTTTCAGGCCGCTACAGCTGAGCAGACCACAGGCACGGAGGCAGACGTGAGCTGCCTCAGGCCGGCCGAGCGGAGAGCGGCACGCGGAGCCTCGCTGAATTTAGTTTGGATGAGAGCTGCCGGTGCTGCAGGCAGTCTGGGGATGGCCTTTTTCCAGCTGCCGCCAGGCGTACGCTTTCTGGCGTGCCGGGTCCTTGCCCTATTTAAACGGGCCCTTGGGCGGTGGATGAAGTTCGATGTCAGAATCGTTTCATGGTCCTTAAAGCACTACTTGATGGAGATTTAGGAAATACGTACTATACTTGAAGTAGATTTTTCTGGTACCCTCCGAGGAAAGTACAACTCCAGACTTCAAAGTTACATTCACAGTACAATCTGAAAAAACAAAAAATGGTGTATCGTCATGCAGAAAACGTGCTATCAGCTTCCTTTCAAGATGTCCTCCAGTCATTTGGCCAAGTGAAGTAATGGCGGCACAGAGCTACAACCAATATGAATAAGTGCTTCATAAGTTGATTGTGTTAAACAGTTTGTCAGTGAGAGTAACACACTGCTCAGTGGCCACTTGACTTTATCCAATATTCATGCGTCATTTCCAAAAATAACTGATGCACCTTTTGTATTACTCTTGGGGCACCGTGTACAGTCAAAATGCCGCCATTGGGATTCAAAGGGCATCATGAAAGATTGTGTTAAAAGTACTTGTACTTCACTCTAAACGAACATTACATCTATAGCACTTTACCTCAAATACATTGCACCCGTGTATTTACTCACGTTACTTCTATGCTCTGCAACCTCCAATTTACTTTGTAACTTACTTCACTACTTTTAGATGGTATTTACCCAACACTGCGTCAATTTAAAATCAACTCGCTGGTTGCTAGTTACGTGCATATAGCGCAAGAGGACAGGCACGATTAAAGAAAGAGGACAAGACAAGCGCTTCAAGTCATGTAACATAGATAACAGTCCCTCCGTTGGGAGGCACTCACTTGATCGAATGATATTTTAGCGAATGCCACACGCTTCAATCTAATGACACTTAGCGTAATAATCGGACGCCGCTGAAGCAGCATTTTTGGTGGGCCAAATGGGTTCACATTTTTGTAATGAGCCGCCCAGACTGTCGCCGTAAGCAGCGCAAACGTGCAGCGCGGCGGATGGCTTAATCGCGGTCTCGTTATGTCGCTAAAAACGTCAATTCGCTCAAATGTCGCTGTTCGCTAACACGCATGTCTCGCTCATGTGATATAGACTCTCCGTCCATATTCTGGTAATTCTAACTTGATACAAAGGATCAAGGTTTACTTTCGTTCTGCAGTCAATCATTCAGGGTCTGTCCCCACCAAATGCCTTTTCGGGCGATGTAGGTGTTCAACGCAACAAATGAATAATGGAGCAGCGCGTGAGACAGGTGAAACCGGTTTTGGAGCAGAAAAAATCTGGTTTTTGGAGCAGCTTAGAGCACAAAATTCTCGTTTTGGAGCAGCAGTGTATGCATTTTGAGCACCTTCAAAGCACAAAGTCTACGGTTTGGAGCAGATACTGTGATAGCGTATCAGCAATCTAAATCATAAAAATTCGACATAAATCACATAAACTGCATTTTTCTTTTAATCGTTATTTTTGTCCACCCTGGTTCTAATAAGACATCAGTGCCAATGCGCACTCGAGATAAAATATAAAAAGAAAAGAAACAACAGAAAAGGCAAATGCGAGTTTCATGCGCATAGATGAGGACAGGAAACACAGGCTTAGTGCAGTTAGGTGGGCACCAGGTACCTCAAGATTACATGAACTGGTGCCAAAGCGCAATGGTAGTGCAAAACCTTTAAAGTGGCTATCTCAGAGAGCATGAACAGGGAAGCACGTGCTTACTACAACCAGACATAGATCAGACGCCCGGTAGAAAGATGTGCAGATAGATAAAACACCCCTTCAAAAGTGAGTCCTGGCGGTAAATAGCGAATTGGTAGAAAAACTATGGAACACCACATGTGCACGCTTAAATACGGTGTGTGACCGATTCATTCGATTGCTCATGGCTCTCGGCGCACGTGTGTGATAAGTACTCATGGCGACGGGCGCCGTCCATTTAGACGAGATTACGGACACGAATGAACAATTAAACAATGAAGGCGCCTCAATAACACTTTTAAGAAAGGCTTACTCTCAAAACGAAAGAAATACTTAGATTTGCTAATCTGATAGCCTGTGCGTCGCACTCCTGCAACCAGACAGCCGAGACCGCGTGACAGCGCACCGCTAGCATACAGTCACAAATGACAGCGGCATGCAGCTGCAGCTGAAATCTTCGAATCCGGCGGCTGCTTGCGCCACTCTGTACCCGTGCCTGTACTTCACTACAACGACACTAAGTGCTGCCAACCAAGCTCTGTTCCCTGCTAAATCTGAGCTTCGCCGCAAACATTTTTTTTTTTTTCAGGTATTTTGACGCAGTGAGGCGCAATTTGACCGATTTTGCGTTTTTGGCGCAACTCGCGCAGAAAATTAGGTTTGTACCAAAATGACACAATTCACAATTGGCGCAGATGTCACACCCCTGATGGAGGGTTACGGAGGCCGGGGCACAAGTAATGGGGGAGAAACCAATCCCAGATCTTACCTCAAGGTCTGGCGGTGGCACGTAAACAACCAGGTCCAGACGGCCGGGCCGCAGGAGCGCCTCATCCACTGCCTCTGGGTGGCACGTGGTGGCCACCACCATGACCCCCACGTGGTCCTGAACGTGGGACAGAGTTCCGTCATTTTACGGAGCAAGGACCACAAGCGAGAGTTCTGAGCTTTATAGCATAAGGATCACAAGTCTGTGCGGTATTATTGTCTGTTATTGCCTCGTTTGTAATATCTTACGTTAGCCTACACCGCGTGGTTATAGTCGCCTCTGTCTCTGTGTAACCGGCAGGCAAGTGAAGGAATAAATATGGCAATGCTTCTGGCGCCCTGCGATTTCACAAAGCGCCAGCCTTCGTGGCTTCGTGCACGCGGGGCAATTTGGGAGAGCGAAGTCGCCTCTTGCCCTCCGTTTGCCCTTCTGGCCAACGGAGGGCACTTCGGTGCCCTCTGGTGGTAGCTGGGAAAAACCTCCTGACCAGTCGATTATAAAAGACGGCCAGGATGTCAGCGTAGGACTGATGTCACGGGTACGACAAGTGTTAGCCTGTGAATCAGGCCTAGCTCTTCGTGAACCATGTGGCGCAGGAAGATTGTACCGCTGCCACAGTTAGCCCATGCTTTATCAATAGACATAGACAAAGGTTCACTGAATGTTCAATAAACAGGAGAGGAACTCCGCTCCTCGGTCGATTCACGCATTAATGTGTTTCTTTTATGTGCTGAACACATAGTCAACAGACGGGTCCGGTCTGGTCTTTTTGATTGTAGACCACGTAGGAGCCGGTTTACAGGCGGGTGTAAATAGGATTGCCCACATGCTTTACTATAAGACGTTAGTGAAAAGATTACCTGCTGAACATCAGAGGTGTGCCGATGGAGAATTCCAGTACCTGCAAGAAAAAAAGATAGTGAAGCACCTGGTACTGTGCCTTGTTGCTGTTTAAAGGGCGTTAACCACTCAACCGTTCTGGACGAGCCTAGCTCGTCAACATGGAACCATACCCAAACCGTTCAGGACGAGTATAGCTCGTCTGCTTTTGCTGACTCGTGCACTCGACTAATTTGGGCGATACAGGCTCGCTCAGGGTTTAGCTTGCGGCTTGGCAACAAATGACAAGACTGACTTTTCCAATTTTGCTCCCGTGCCATTTGTGACTAGAAATTAGGCTTTGAAGGCAACAAATTTGATTTTGAAGACAACATTCGTAAGTTGAGGGTCAGAGTTCCCAAAAACTCGAAACCGTGGAGGGGTTAAAGTGCATTTTTAGTTCCTCTTTTAGGGTTTAAACTCAAACTATGTGCTCCTAAGCATCACGGAAAACGCAAAACTGCAATGATGTGTCGCCTTTATCCTCAATAAAAATAAGAACCAGACATTGCGGCACGCCACTTTTCTGAGATGTAAATCTGGAAAATGAAACTGCTACCGTTTATCTTGTAAATGGGTCAACAGTAGATAAGGGTGACCAGAATGATAATAATATCACGGATAGGGTCACTCTTGGAGCTTACCCTCGCATGTTTATTACAGTGTTGCGGAGTTGCCACTCCGGAGTTGGAATGATTCCAGAATCATTCTGAATTTTCGCGACCCCGGAATGGAATGGGAATGGAATGGCGGCAACGTTGAGGGGAATGGAATGGGAATGGAATTAGATGCCTTTTGCGCGGAATGGAATGGGAATGGAATGGGCCCGGTTCTTCTATTTTTTTTTCTTAGTGTTTACGGCCAGCGAAATTGAGCCAGTCAGCGAGCCAGTTGCTCAGAAATAAAATGAGCAGGCGGGAAACAGCTAACCCGCGTGGAGCTCTAACAGACTTATACGCAAAAAATGCAATACAAAAAAGAAGCGTCAAAGCAAAGAGCAGAAAGGGGGGGGGGGGGTGGCGGTGGCGCCTTTCGCGCAGGCGACGGGCTTTACTGGCGTTACACGAGAGCGAGCGAAACAAGAAACCAAGCACCAAGCAAAAGAAACGAAGGCATGGAGAATACACGCGCGCACAGATTGAGATCTGGGAGCGGGGGACGACTCATAACTCGCAGAGCTCTGATGACTCGTTGACTCGCGCGCCGCCGAAAGATGATCAGTTATTGTTTTCTTATAGTTCGAGGAGCGTTGTTTAGCAGGCGGCCAACCCTGCTGCCTTCCACGTTCATTCGCGCGCACTCCTTTGAAGTGCGAAATCTGGGTTTGCTTCGGCATTAAAGCAAAGCGAGATTCACTTCTCTCTTCTCCTCTTGCGCTTTGATCCGACGCTTATTTTTTATACTGTATTTTTACGTGTGTCCGCCTTTTACTTGGTCTTTGTTCTGATGCTGGTTTTCTGTGTTATATGTTTTACATTCAAGTGGGTTAGGGTTACAAGCAAGCTAGCGGATTCCCGCTCATTTCCTTTGACTTTAGACTCTGCCTACTGTGTTTCACCTTGTGATGGACCGCTGTGGACGCTACGAGTCATCCCAGGCAATCCAGCACCGTGAGGGGGACTAAGTGCACGGCGCGTTGCTGCGCCCCAGGGTCACGCGACACTCAGAAGGCACTGGATTGGTTTTGATGGCTCTGGTGCTGTCTGTTGCGGTCCATCGTAAGGTGAAGTAGACTATCGTCACCGCTCCTGTCGCGTGACCGAACTGACTAGACCTCCAGAAAGACAGTTTCGTGACATGGTCTATTAGCGGCGAGATGTTTCGGTGGCGCCCTCGTTCGGTTACCTTTCGTGACGTCATTACCTTGTGAACAACAAGTTCGATGGTGTTTGTAATGGGCATGGTGGAAGCCTGAAATCATAGCGCTCTCAAAGCAACACTACCAACACCGTCAAAATTGAAGTTCTTACATTCCTCTTATTTCCGTCAATGAGACATGCTTTGCTGACGTCATAGTCAGCATTCGGCCAATTGTGGTGGGCCGACCACAGCGACGCTTTCGTTCGCTCACGTCTCTCGTGCTGCACCGTAGAGGTTGCACTTTGTCAGAGGATGTGTTCTTGCCACTGTGCATGGAGTTGCTTCCAGCAGCGTACTAGCCGTATTGCTGTGCAGGTATTTGAAGAATACGGTAATATGGCTTATTTCTGCGCCCCGCACGAACTGGATATGTTTATGGTCTTCTCAAACAAACACGCTGGCCGCATACGTCCTAGAACACACTGAATGCAAAAAAGTTCGCCAAAACAAATGAGTGGATTTAAGTTTTGCTGTTTGTTGCGAGCCACGTGGTCGAAAGACCGATGTTTTAAAATTTAAACAAGCATCGACATATCAAGGGGCTTTCTCAATGTTTGCAGTACAATGTAAACAAACACTTTGTGCCACCAGCGTTCCGCTTAGTAAAATAAGTGCTTTTTTGAGGCATTTTGCGTTTTTTTTTTTGCAATTGTCTATGCGTTTGATAATGTCAGCTTTATGGTGCTTATGCCGGCAACACAATGTAGCTGTCAGGTGCCAATTTTTACGTTTAGGAATTAGAGGAATGGAATGGAACGATTCAGTCATTCCAGGAGTGGGAATGGGCCCAGCCAGTGTCCTCATTCCTAGGAGTTGAAAGGAATGGAATTATCGCAAACTCTAATTCCCCGGAATGGAATTGGAATGGAATTGCGGTGCCCATTCCGCAACACTGGTTTATTAAAATATCCACAACAATAGCTTTACCAAATCAAGCGATACAGTAGAGTAACTGGAAAAGCGACAATGACCTTTGAAATCACCGAAGATGTAAAATAAATACTGGAATAACTAAAACCACATACCGTAATATCCCGAGTCATTGCCCACCCCTGCTGCCTGAAATTCATAAAAAAAGTGGGGTGGGCCATGTCTCGGCAGGTAAGCACAAAAAGTTTAATAAAAGCTAGAAAGACGCGCATTTCTCTGTAGATATCTAGCGCGGCTGCACAAGAGATACATTAAACTCAAAACTCGAAGTACTAGTTTCATTGTTTTATGCAAGAAATGCTCACGAAAGAATGTTTAACTATCGCAAAGTCCGTTGTTTACATACGCGCGACGAACACCGCCGAACGGCACACAGCGCAAACGTTTCTTCTGTGAAAGCACGTTTCTAACACCGCCATGCCCAACCAAGCACAACGAGCGAGCGAGCGAAAGAAGCGACAAAGAGCGATGCTGGAGAAGCAGGAAAGCTCACGATCGCATTGGCAAATATTTTGGTGTCAAGCCAAGTTGGGTGCCTTGTCCATCGCAAGGAGGAGGCTCTTGCACAACTATCTTGTTTGGTGCATACATGCGTGCATCCGTGTGCGGCGTGCTATCGATGCGGGTTGTGGCAGCGTCGCTGCGTGGCGTGGACGGCACCACAAACACGGAGCTCGACATGGGACACTTTACAAACGTCGGTGTGAGGACGTTCCGGCGAGTCTTTATTTACCCGTCGGCTTTGTTTATACATTGCACAACCTTACCAACTGCAGTCCCGACGTCCAGAAAGAAGAAGCGGGTTTGCGGTGACCTTATTTCGGTGGAGACGAACTTTGACCTTACACTTCGCAGTTACGTTCCAGGATATGGGCTTTCGCTGACCTCGCAATCTCAAATGGGTTACTGCTCGAGCTGTCTTTCTGACTTTCTTTTTTTTTTTTTGCACACATATATTATGATTTTGTGACTTTGGGGTCGTGGAAATTGGGGAGGATATGCGTAAACAAGAGAAGAGTCTTTCCCTCCTTCGTTTTACTTTGTCACGGACGTTTTCCAGACGTAAAAACCACGGCTGCGTCATTCGGTTAAGATTAATGTTTGTGGATCGCAGAGTCCGTGTTGGGGTATTTGTAGGAGTGGGCGGTCACTCTGTGTTTTTCTGGAAATCTATGTTCGCCCAAAAAGTGGGGTGGGCAATGACTCGGGATATTACGGTACTGTTTTTACTCGTTGATAACCAATTACTTTTCTTCGGGTAGCACAAGCGAGAGTGTCACTAACAGGACAGATAAAGGCAGTGCAATAGAGAACTGGGCTAATTGGAAAGCGAGCATGCAAACTGGTTGGCTACCAACAATGCATGAAATGAGCAACCAGAAACACTTCAATGATCTCATCATCAGTGGAAAAGAACAATATAACAAACGTATTAAAAAAAAAAAAGATTAGTGCAATGTTTTTATTGCAAGATTCACTTTGAGTTGGAAAGATTCCGAAACATGCTTCTATTTCAAGGTCGATACGACGTCTCAAAATAGAAGCCCGTTTCGTATTCGTTCTCACGACTCACTTTGAGTCGCAAGACTCAAAATGAGTCTGGCGAGAACTATTCTTGCGGTAAAGAAGTGAATTCTTTTCAGGGGAAGTTGGTTTCCTTGCAAACAAAACATAACTGAGGAGTTCAGTGCCCCCCTTTAGCGGTGAGAGGTACAAAAGGAGTACCGATGCCATCGATCTCGCAGAGCAGAGCCGAGAGGACCCGGTCCTGAGCCCCGGAGTGCTCGGGCCGACCTCCGGCCGACCAGCGTGTCCAGGTCGTCCATGAACACCACGCTGAGCGCCCGCAGACGCGCCTGGTGGAACACCTGCGGTTGGGCCGGCGAGGCACATTAAATTAAGTATGCCACAACAAACGAGCGCAAACTCGGTGCAAAGGCCCATTAGTGGCGCTACGGCGACTGGGACGCGTCTCCGACCGGTCTGTATAGCGTTCTACTCCACCCGTGCATCCAAAATGGTCTCTGAAGTGGCGACGAATGACGTCGTGCAAGCCGCAATGTTGCGTTGTCGGACATTGCAACCCTGGTGGTTGGGCGTAGAAGCTCTAAAACGAAGCGCGAGAGAATGCGAACATCGTCCTCATCGTGCCACACTTTCTTGGACATGATAAAAACACTGGTCAAGGATGCGTTGCAGGCGTCGTAGTGCAGCTTGGCTGCGTAACTGGGGCATAGGGATACCACCCGGTCTGCTGTAGTTGGTCGAACAACATTCCGTGGAAGCTTGTTTCGGAGAATGGGTGTGTCTTATCGAAGCATGGATGAGAGCATAAGTTCTCAAGCAGGGTTCTTTAGAGTACCCCAAGAGGCTCCCCAAGCTCGCAAACTTCCTCGCGGCCATCCCTGGTCTTTCACTTTAGCGCTATGATCCGAACAATCTGGTGATGCGTAAGCGTGTGCCGCACACTCTCCAATTATGTGCATTATTGTTTACGAAGTCTAAGGCTGGGCACTGCTTTGTCCGCGCAAATGCAGGGAACAGGAGAGGTTTTCCTGGTCACCGTTCGAGAGAGATGGGCATTTCCCAAAACGTAAAGTTTGAAAACCCCTGGTTTAGAGGAAGTGGAGCCTTAGTCTAGAGAAACACAATTCTATTAGTATTGTGGGAATATTCTAATACTTGTTCTGAACAATATGCTATTCGACATTCCGTTCGAGGTGAACTGCGTATTCATAGAAGTGTTGAACGCAGTAGATTAGCCCAAGTTGTCAGTGGAGCTTACGATACAGTTTTCTTGCGAGGCAAAACAGCATGGTAAGTTGCCCTTCCTAGATGTATGTGTAATGAGGACAAACCGAAACACAGTACTGAAATGAGCGTGCATTGCTAACCATGTGAAACAGATAATATTTTGGATTTCTTGTCCCATCACCGAGTGCAACACAAGAAATCAGTAGTACAATCGTCTGTATGCATATCAAATATTGTGCCATCTAACGAGCTCCATGGCACAAATCAGACGACTCATTTACAGGAAATATTGAAGAATCGTCACTACCCAAAGCGGTTTGTTGACAAAGTCAACAACCAAATGAAACAAAATGTGCAACCATGCAAAAGGAAGCGAAATAAGAATGTCGCATGCATCCCCGATGTCAAAGGAGTCCCAGACCTCTGAGCCCCTTGGCCTTTGAACTGTTTGCAAGCCATTTAGAACCATTATAAATTCCGTTTCCAAACCAAAGACCCAACCCCAGCAGGGACTGCCTGGCGTCCCACATTGGTGAAACTGGACGGAGGAGAGAACCAGACTCAAAGAACACTAGTGCGACGTCACAAAGGCATCCCATATGACGTGAATGAAGACTGAACTTGTGGAGCATGCGTGGACAGGGGCATTCTTTTGAAGTTGCGGTCACCACGACCTTTGGCGAGAGAGGGATGTGCCACCTTTCTGGAACGTGGACGGCGGGGCCAAAGCACCCGCCGAGAGAGAGATGCCTTGCAGCCTGGTTGTGAGGGTGGACGATGACTGACCGGGGCGGTGTGCGCTCCCAGCGTTTATTGACGCGGTGATCAATGTTGCCCGCCGAGGTTGGCAGCCATTGATGGGTCGACTGGAGGGGGCGCTATGTACTTGTCACAGAGGATACACTGGGGCCCCGGAAACTCTAAAATCGAGGTTTGTCTGCAGGACACATCCGTGTGTAACAAAACAGCGGCGCTCTCCACAAAGCTTATACGGACATTCCTGATAAATAGCATTGACTTGAGGTTGAGACCTTGCATTTGCTTTGTAACTACTGAAGATGCCTTCGCATGGAAGACGTAAACGTCTACTAAAATTGTTTTTTCTGTTGCGTCAAGTCGGTGCTCCTTTTTTCATTATCTTTTTTTTTTTTTTTTTAGAGCAATAGCTGTTAAGGGTTTTCCCGTCAATATTGCCGCGTGCTTGACTCCCATGCTGCTGGTTGGGTTTGATCCCAGCCGGCCTTGCCCTTTTCCCCCTTTGTTTTGTTTGCACTGACTGGAATGTTCCAGATGACTCGAGATGTTGTTTGCCTGAGCTCGCAAACTTCTATTACCCACGTAGCTTACAAAGGAGCTTCGGATGGATGCTTGAGTGAGTTGTCCTTCGGTCGCCTCAAAGCATGGTCTTGGTTACTTTATGTTTCTCGGTGCAAGTTTGCCACATTAAACATTAATTTTACGATTTTATTTATTGAGTTTATTTTTTTATTCGTGACAATATCGCCAAATGCCCGGAAAAAAACCTTTCTAGACACGCATACGCTAACTAATACTCAATCCTGGGTCCGCCGACCGTGAGATCGAGCGTGTCACCAAAGAGACTACGCCACTGCTGCAACACACCCATTAACACTTTAATGTGTTGAGGACCAGCTGCACATACAAGTCTCGCGCTGCACTCGCCAGATGGCTGCAGTTGCGGCAACGTCCAAATCACACCACGTGAATCTCGCCACATCCGTCTAGTAAGTGCGTATAAAACCAAATGAGTGTGTAACTCCCGAGCAACCATTGGTGACAGCTTCTTGACATATGGTTCCGTTTCTAGCATAAAGAAGTACAGAGGGCGAAAGCAAAATTTGCCGCTGCTATACAAACATAGAGTAGGTGCGACTTTTATACCAACTTTTTTCTGAAAACAGCTGAGACTTACACAAGGGTGCAATGAGTGTAAATAAAGAGTGGATAAGCATAAAAGTGTGGGTCGGCTGCTATCGCACACTAGGGTGAAGAGCCGAGGATATTTGGAGCTGCCACTCACGCTGGCGGCGACCTTCTCCGAATCGCCGACAAAGGGGGGAGTAGACGTCGGCACGCCCCACAGAGAAGACGGTGAGGCCGTGCAGCCGGCTGCCAGGGCCAGCGCGATGGAGGTCTTGCCGCACCCGGGGGTCCCACCAGCAGCAGGCCCCCGCGGCTGCGCATGGCCCCAGCCGCGCAAAGGACGACGAGCCGCGGCAGGGACCCCACTGCCTGCCATGGACACAGGGGCACACTCTGTTTGAACTTCGACCACGCAAGAAATGAAACGAAGGGAGCCTGGCAAGGACCAACAATTACTACCGTAACATCCGGAGAGGTATCTCACCCAAAAATCGAGAGCAATTAAGGTTTAAAAAACGTAGTGGGCTAACTTTCAATGTGCACTCGAGAAAAGTAAAAAAAGAAAGCTATTTTTAGGGTATGTGTTTCTGCCAAGCTTGTTATCGCGGCTGGAGGCAATGGAGCAAAGATGACTGCACTTGCCAGTCAGCAATGTTAGCTTCATATCGCACCATAGCTAACTAGCCATGTTTACTAGTGATGGGCCGAACTTTTGCCGAATCGTGAAGTTCGCGCTGAATCTCCGGATTCGTCACAGTCGTAACTTTCTTTGCCGAATTCTCCAGAATTCGGCAAAGATTGGCAAAAATACATTGTTACCAGACTTAACGTTGAAATTTAGTTTTTTCATGGCGCTAAAAGTTTTCTGTTGTTTTTCTTAACTTAAATGCGACATGTAATGAGATTGACACAGTTATATTACTAAGTACAGGTGATATTCCACAAGATAATTGTATTGGTGCGTTTCTGTGGCTGTTTACTAGCAATTTTAGAGTGACTTCTAGCAGAAGTGGCGTGACAACGCAGGTTAGATAGTAGCGGCAGGTCACGAATCACGCTTGACGAGTTTCGGTGTTACACTGTTAAAATGAGGGCAATAACGCTGGTCCCGACTCACCGTTGTGCCATGTACCCGTAATGCAACGGTTGTTGAGCCTTTACCAGAAAAGATAATATTATTATTGTAAATATGCATGTTTTTCGATTTAAGACACTTGACGCCAGCTTTGCATGAAAGTGCGGCGTCCCATATTAGCAATGGTTCGTTTTAAACCTTTAAAATGGCAGTTTCTGGTGTTAGGATTCACACGAACGCTTAGGAAGATAGGATGTGCAACGCCGAGCATTATAGTTCCGTGTTTAGTTTTATGCACATACAGAAAATGCGAAATAGCGCTAGTTAAAAAAGCAATCTATCATTCAATCAATCTTTATTTGTACAAAATAGTAGAACATGGAAGCGTCTTGCGGCTAGCTAGAAAGGTTACAAACCCGTACGCTTCGAGGCGCTACTCAGCTAACTTTCCGTGGAGTTAATGAATAGTACGAAACACAACAGTTTGACGTTTAGACGCGGACGAACAAATAATACAGGAAGGACAAAATATGGCCATTGGACTGCAGAATTAAGGGCGCCCACACACTCGCGCAGTGTGCTAGCACAGCTGCTGACACACTACTTCTGAGCTAACAGACTATTGTAATTGCTAGTAGGAGTGCTTGTCAGCCGTGGCCAAGTGCTGACGTTCCGTTATTTAATGATGCGACGTTGATTTGAAAAAAAAATGGAAATAACGCTTTATTATTTCTGTGGTTAACTTCTGATTACATGGTGAGGTCCTTTTTGCGTGCCGTTCGTAGGCGTGCCTCCGATCGTTCTGTTCGGAGCGGTTTCTTTCCACAGACACGAGCGGTTTCTTGTTCCCAGGCAGGCGCTATCGGCAAAGTTCAGTTCTCGCTCTCGAAGCGTAAACAAGCTGGGCCCGCAACCCCGATGCCATGGCCGCATAGCCCGTAGCGCTCGCACCGCAGCGCCGCGAAAAGTCACGCGTTGAGGATCCATTACAGATCCCGCCGAGGCAAGACAAACAAGTGAGACAAACGAGCTGCTGGCAGCACAGCTTTAAAGTAATTATCGCCCAATGTTTCAACCTACCTCGTTGCATCACTGGAAATGTCAAATTAAAACGCGCCGTCCAGAATGGGCCGGCGATCATTTGAAACATTGGCCGAAGCAGTGGACTGCGTAAATTACTGGCCTTCCGTGTGCTATCCTTTGAAGAACAAGGTATTAAAGAGAACCACACTCGCTCACAAACAAAGTTGCCGTGTTGCCCTACTTCACTCCCACACCTGGCATGGCACCACTGATTGCCTGCAGCGAGCTTGAGCTGGTTGAATTACGCCGCACCACCGCACTGCACGGTAGTAGCCATGCGACGCGTCGCACGTAAGCCCATTTGCAATTCACGGCCCCTTTGGTCCCGTCGGTTTCTCGCTCAGATCATTTGCCGAATTTTGCTGCGAATCTTTGCCGAATTTCTTCAAAAGTTCGGCATTTGCCAAACTTTGCCGACCCGTGAAGTGCCGCAGATTCGTTCCATCACTAATGTTTACGGCGAGGCCATCATTGATCCGGACACTACAATTACGTAAGAATGGGCATAGCAAATCAAGCCTAAAATATGGGGGCAGGTTATCTTTACGTGTGGGGTATCTCTGGGGTATTACGGTAGTTCTGTTAATCACACCAACTTAACTCTCTGATTTCACACCACTGTGGTGTACTGCTACCGACACCTGTGTCGCAGCAAACACTTTATGTTACGCTAGATCTCGGTTCTGCACACACACTGCGCCCACAACTGCTGTGGGCAAATGCAGGCTTGTTGATAAACAGCATTTTATTGTACTCAGTGTCTTTTTTCTAAGCTTCATGAGATTTTTCTTAAAAAGCCATCAAACCTATATTAATACAGTCTGTGCAGGGGAGATCTAACGACCAAAGAGATTTAATATAGGGGACTAATCATCACAATAAGTCGAATTATTAACTAAAGTCTGTTAATTAACTTTTTAATTATTAGAAAATAAAGATATGCTTCCAATTAGAAATTTGCTGAATGTGATCGAAAATCACTAAATCAGTCATTTTTAGGAACACTCTGAGCGGACGTGAAGCGCAGTAGTGCACTAAGGTTATCGCTCGTGCAATGGGTACAAGGCTAGCGGTGAGATAATGCAGATGATAAGAGACTGATAAACGCTCGGAGAACGTTATCACACCGGTGAGACTTGCGCCTGCTGCACGAGTAATAACTTTAGCGGTCCACCGCTTCTTCAGTGCTCAAGTCTTTCTAAAATTGACTGATGAGGATGTTTTCGATGATGCTCAGCAAGTTTCTAATTGGGACCATATGATTATTTTTACTACTTAAAAGGATAATTAACATATTTTAGTTAAGTAGCAGACTTATTATGACGATTTGACCCCAATGTTATGTCCCCCTGGCCTTATAACTCACCTGCACAGACCTTATTAGTGTAGCTTTTACAGCTTCTTTAAAACAAATCTGTAAAGCCTTAAAAAAAAACGCCCTGTATATAGATCACCTAGTGATGTAAATGATAATACTATTATCATTATAACTCTAGCCATGAAAAAAAAACACAAAAAAAGCAGCATGCCATAAGGAAGAATTGACAATTACTGGTCCAGAGCAGGGGTGGCCAGATGGACATGAGCAACGAGCCATAAAGAATAACCATTCTAAGCTAACGAGCCACAATAAAAACGAGATGTGGCATCTTTTTCTTCTTTCGTCTCAGTTGGTGGTCACAGCAAATTAAGTTCATTAGGTGATTGCTGATCGTGTCACTGACCCTGATGCTCTTTCTCCGGTCGGCCCTATGTACGTAAGTTGGCACAAGGCTGCCAAAATGCAAGCTTTCTTTTTCCATATCAATATTCTTGGCTGCTTGTGAGCACATAAAATAAACATACAATGATGATGATATTCCTTGTTATGCTTAAAAGGGAGCCGCAAGCCGCACTTAGACCCACAAAGAGCCACATGCGGCTTGCAAACCATAATTTGGTCACCCCTTGTTCACAGCCTTTTGACATTTTACACAGGACATTTTCAGCGCCTGAATCAGACATCTATGGTACATCCCTAAAACTTAATTATTACAAAGGTGCAGGTGAGCTGGACAGAATAAACAGTAATAATAATCCCTGGAGAAGGGGAACAAAGGGGACAAAGGACAAACACAAATCTCCAAACACAGCTAGGTGACTGGTGCGCGACCGGAAAAATCTGTCTGGTTCTGGTATCAAACCAGGGACCTCTCCATTTCCAGTGCAGCGCTTTACCAACTGAGCTAACCAGGAGTTGTTGTTGGAGTTTTGTGTTTGTCCTTTTGTCTCCTTTGTTCCCCTTCTCCAGGGATTATTATTGTTTATCCCTAAGACCCCTGCATAGACATCCTTCGGATGTCCAAAGGATGTACATGTTGTTGGGGAAGGACAAAAGAAAGCAACATACAGTCTTCAGCTTCTTCTGGATTTTGCTGATGCCTCCCAGCTCGTCCCAGCTGGACCGCTTCGTGACTTCGACTGCGAATTCGAGGCGTCTGCTCAGGTTCGACTTCACCAGCTTCAGCGCAGCTTCGAAGTCCTCCTTCGTCACCACAGCTTCGTCCCGCGTTGACGGCTGCAGCGAGAAACAACAAACGTTGACAGTGTGTTAGAACAACAGGCGGTATGGTTATGGTGCACTCAGCTTCCAAACACCGGTAAAAGAAGCTATCGTCGAAAACCTTGCAGTGTATTCTTTGTCATTCTTTCAACCTTATTAACCGTAATAAGGTCTTTCTTTTATTCGCTACTTTAAAACGGCGCCTTCTCGGATCATCGAGTTAGTATGCTGTTGCCTGTCAGGATCATGGTAGTTGTACAGCAGTGGAGATAGATCCGGCAGACGGCTGTTTTCCTGCAGCTGATTCTGCAGCCAGATGGTCGACGAAAACTGAGGCAGACATGAGACGGGACGACAGCTGACCCTTGCGTCTGCTCACCCTTTTGTCAGAACATCTACGACCACCCGCCAGGATTGCAAAACATCCAACAGCTTGTCACAACGGCCCCTGTGACATAACTTGTTGCCACCTTGGGACCATTTTAGATGCATGGCCGGTGCGGGATGGTAAACGGGATGGCAAACACCCCAGTATGGGTATTTTGATACCTGCTTCCAGTGCTTGGTTCAGAAACAAAAACATTGGTTCTTCAAAGAAAAGAAAGTTTCATGGTTTAGTACTTGTCTCAAAGTCTGGTTGCGAATGCCAAGACTAGGTCGCGACGCCACTGGCACAAACAAGCTAGCGTTCAGAGCAGGCCGTTGGGCAGAGTACATGTCGCCTGTTACATCAATGCAGGTGAGCCCCTATTGGTTGTGTTAAAAAAGAAGGAAACATACTGTCACGAATGACAAGTGATGAGGCGATGATAACTGAAGAAACTAAACGTTTAATGGGGTGAACTTGTGCCCAAAACAAACAAAACAAAAAGGGAACAGAAGAAAACAGCAGAGCGTCGCGGGCGTCGATGTCGGCAAAATTGCAGGATCGAGCGCTGGGGCGAGACTGACTTTGGTTCGCCACGCGAAGCCCCTTATGTACACGCGTGGGCTTCTGGAATAATCGGCGTAGAAGGTTTGATGCGTAAGAACATTCGGGCCTAGGATAAACAACAATGTTCTCGAATTCACCAGAACATTAAACTGATGAAAGCATAAATAAAATAACGCGGAACTCCCAGGAATTGAACCCTGGGCCTCCACACGAAAGTCAAGCGCGGTAACCACTTTCGGCCACGTATCGCGCTTGCTCGCCGACGCGCGGGCAATATTTGTGGCTCGGCTTAGCATGGCTCTCTGCGGTTACGCCTCTACAGAGCACCTGTACGGATCGGCATAAGGTCGCAGATTTTCTATTGCTGAAGGCAGGTATGAGCCATTGGTTGAACATAAATTAACTCCTCTCAACAAACAGAATTGAATAAGTTACACTTGTCATAAAAAAAAAAAGGCTCGAGGTACACTTAAGCACTTCTTATGAGTTAATTCTAAATGCAAAAGCATGTGCGCCAGTCTTCTGTGCCCTTCTTTCGTCTGCGGCGTACTGGCGTCGACGGTCGAGCGCACGCGCTGTCCTCGGCATCGCGGATTGTAGGCGTGGAGTGGTGGAGCCGCTGCCTCGCGGACATGCAGCACCATGGGGTGGCGGTCTTTGAAAGTGATGCTCATCAGCCAATGGGAGCCTCGTCGACGCGTGCCAGCCAATGGGATTGAAGCCGAAATCCATCAGATTTACTCCGCTCCCTTGTAATCGGGAAACTAGGTGCCGTCGGCTAGGCCTTTTG
>JAZHYW010055378.1:0-19186 GCA_037355805.1 Ixodes ricinus | reverse complement strand
TACATGTAGAATTTTACGATTATAAAAGAAAATCTGAACGATGACGGTAAATATGCCGTAAGATATCCGACTGAACTCCCTAAGGTTAACTCACTTAAGTTTTCACTCCCCTAGTAATGCTAACTTAATCTTAATTTAAACACCACTGACTGGGCCCTCAAATAGTGTGTATATGGGGGGGGGGGGGGGCATAGAGAGGTGTTAAAATATACAAATTGCTAATGCAGCCCGCTAAACCTAATCAAGGAGGACAAGAAAAAAAACACGAACAAGCTGATGATCTAACTGTAACCTGAGACCAGAAAAAAAAAGGACAACCGCACAGAAAGTTTTAAAGGTAGCTACTGTTTTAATTTAAATCAAAGAAAAAGACAGTTACACTACCAAGGACAACCCTCTCCAATTGTTAAAAGTACCTGCTAAAAAAAATCCAACAAACGGACTTACGCAAACTGCGCTGGGTGACTCCTAACTATAACCGCAATAAAGACTATTCACCCGTCCTTTCCCAATCTATACCCAAGTCACCGAAGTATCCTTAAATCTCAAGTAAAAAAGAAAGCAAAGCTTCGATAATGGGGTACGCAAACAGCCAGGATGTCGCCACCTCGTGATGTCAACTCCGTGGGTGTAGCTTCTCCGCAAGGCACCCATGCTCGGTGGGAAGCGCACTCAACGGAGCTATTTAACTCGTCCGAACAGACTACAAACAAGAAAAATCCCGAAACTTCCGTGTACTGTGTCGTGCTCGATACGGAGATAAAATCAAATAATACGTCATTCTATATACTAATCAATTTTTTTTTTAATTTGCGCAGTTTTATTGTAGCAATCCAGCAGTGACCATGGATCCTGATCCATTGGCTATGTATGGGTGCTCGCAGCGGTTGTGAATTCTAGCCTTTGGATATGGATGTTGATCGCAGTATGTATTGTCATTTGTATTGTTTTTGTATCAATAAAAACAAATACAAAAACGAACACATAGTAGCGACGCCTGAGCCAGTAGTTTCTGAATTGACAAGCTGAAACAAACTTCTGACGCAATGCTGTCGCAAATTCTCGAATACGTTTAGAAGCAGAATGTGACAGAGAACAATGGCGTTCTAACCACATCACTTTCTTTTCATTCCAAACAATTTATCAATCTTGTGCATTGTTACCGTCACAACGACAAGACCACCGAGAACAAAATCCGACCCTACTTTTGCCGTACTGATGTTTTTGCGTTTTTTTTTCTAAAACAAAAGAAGAATGGAATAGGTTGGCCATGGAAGGATGTGTTTTACGTTTATACAAGTTTGTTTGTGTTTCGATGTTTTTGCTGGGAATTAATGTATTTTATGTACTCACCCCTGCTATAATGCCGAACGGCGATGCAGACCTCTATGTAAAAAAAAAAGAGAAGTCGTTTTGACAGGAAAGAAAATTTAGGCCTTAATTAGAACGATGTCTCGCATGCTCACGTCACGGAAACGCCACTCCCACGTACAATATGAAAAAAAAAAAAAAGCGTATATGGCAGCGCATTGAAGTATCACACTAAAAGCCAACGCCTCCGTTCGTGAGCCATTGCCATGTGCGCACCCGCTGCAGTCGTACGCAAAAACAATGTCAAATGCGTAGTCTGGGTGTAACCAATCTTCGAAACATTGGGCAAATATCACACCCAAATTATATCGAGCCCACGCGCTTTGTGGAAAACTGAGCCGGTTGGTACTAATTCATTATAAAACAAAACGCAAAAAAAAACTGGATACAAGACACACAAGCGCTCGTCTGTCGTACGTGTCTTTTGTGACCCTGTTTTTTGTGCGCTCTGTATTATAATGAACCCATACGCTTACGTTCAAACCGAGTGTACTGGTCCTAACTGCGACGACGCCGAGGGTGTACCAGTCACGTGACCCTTTCCTTGGTGTTTCTGAATATTTGCTTGCGACAAGCGATCTGTTTGGAGAAAGGGGGGAGGGAGGTGCGCTGTCGTTTTATAACAGGTGCGTCATTGCTTTTCCGATGGCTCTCCAGACAGCTGCACTTCTCGTCTGTTGTCCAAATAAAAACCAAACTTTTTTTTTTTTTTTTTTTTACGGCGAGAGTTTTATTAGCGGCATTAGATCTCTGGGTGTGAAGAGCGTGGGGTCGCGACGTTACAATTTAAGGCCTGTCCAAACGGGACACTACAGAAATCGCATGGCGACGCGACTCGAGCAAAAATCGTGGAAGTTGAAGCGTTCGGCAGTCCGACGTCCGTTTGAACAGCACCGAGCCAACATCACGATTCTCCTCCTCGCTTCCTCCGCTTTTCGGTGACCTCGGTGCTCATCAGACTCGAAGTCACACGCCACCTGCCACTGCTGTCCATCTGTTCTGCCGGGCCCTCGAATCCTCGGTCGTGTTCCATAGTTTACTCGATCTCACTCCGGGGTAAGGGTTTTGTACCTTTTGTGTTCGAAAACCTACCCGCGTCCAACGTCGCTCTATCTGCGTTATCACGTGACACGACCCGCCAGAGACAGTGAGCTCGGAATCTATTTGGGTAAGATCTGAAACACTGCCCTTTCCCATTTTCGGGACCTGAAGAGCAGCGGAGGCGTCGACCGATTGACCGACAGCCAACGAAGCTTGTGAGTGGCTTTCCGGACCCAAGTGATGAGCATGCTCAATGGCCCCCGTGGAGGACACAGTGCAAGACTTGACGAACCCCCCCCCCGCCCGCAAAAAAAAACAAAAAAAAAACGCCACTTCTGAATCACAGATGGCAGTCGATGGGGCGCTAACGCACGTATTCGTGACCGCACTTCTTTATAAAATAGGCTTCTGAAATTTCCCTCGTCACTTCGTTTGGGTTCCAGTCCCAAGATAATTGTTTTCCTGGAACTTTGGGACACAATGGCATCTATTGCAGTGCACCGCCAGATTCCCGCGGGCGACGATCTCGTATTGACAGTCCGTGCTCTCTTGCTCGATCGTTTACGGAACGTCCGGACTGTCCTATGTTGTTACATTTATCGTGGAAATTGCGACGTCACATATGACGTCACGTGATGTTCCCTAACGCTCTGACGTAACGTGAAGCGTTTCCCCGATAAACATAGAGGATGCATTTTCCCATTCATTTTAACAGGGAAACTAAGACAACAGAAATGTTTGTAATGCAATTAATGCGAACGATGCAAGCGAGCTGGACAGGAATGACAATAATAATCCCTGGAGAAGGGAACAAGGGGGAGACAAGCACAAATCTCCAAACGCAGCTAGGTGACTGGTGCGCGACCGAAAAAAATACGCCCAGAAATGTGACGTTCGCGTTTAGACAGGATCGGTCCGCCTTTCAGGCACGGCGACACTGGTTTACCTGTAGGTTAGAAATGTAGTCAGTGCAAAATGACTCTGCCGCCTCACGCCCCCCCCCCCTCCTTGGATCCGCTCTCTAGCCTGGGGTTCTTAACGCATCACCAATATCAACGGGAAGACAAGGCCTGCGCATGACGTCATCGTTAGTAGATCCCCGACCCGCCCCAAGCGGCAAACAGGCTGAAGCTTGACGAGAGTATGGGCCACGTCAAAACCACGTCGCATTCACTGGCGGCCACAGCTGCGTGCGCGACTGCCGAGCGCGAGCCGACAGCGAGCTTCCACAGTTCATTCGCAACGCGACACCATCAAGGTTGCCGGCCTTAGCAGCTTAGTAATGCGAGCTCGTGCGACACCATCGAAGATTGCCGGTCTCTGCAAGTCCCTAGCCGGCTTCGGCAGACCTGACATTTTGTACTGTTGATTTTGATTAGTAATATACTGTGATTAGTATTATTGCAGCAGCAGCCTATTCACGTGAGCTCGTTCTGAGCATGACCACTGAAACAGACGATGAAGCAGACGATGCCGGTGCTCATCCGGGCGACTTGGGGGCGCTGAGGGGATCTACTGGTGATGACGTTTAGAGGAGGAAACGCGCAGGCCTTCTCTTCTACGTCGTCTTGGCATCCCACAATAGTGATACACGACCGCTCGCCGGTACAATGTCTGGCCACACACACAAAGGAAAGTAAACCAAATGGGACGTTCATGTTTAGACAGGGCAGGGACCAATGTCTCCGTGCCTTACAGGCACGGAGACATTGGTTTACGCTGCAGATTAGAAATTTAGGCGGAGCAGAACGACTCTAGCCTGGGGTCTTTAAAGCAATACTCCGGCGTTTTCGTTTTTTTTTTTTCATAGCTCTTGATTTGCTTGAAAATTTACTAAACACACCAACAAACATCGCTGAAATAGTGACCCAAATATTGGGCCAAAATATTTTTTTCTTTCGCGAAGTTACTGAATTTACGATTTTCGACCTCACCGTATATTTCAAAGTGAAAACCTCTGAGAAACTATGGTAAGGATGCAGGCGAACTGGTGAACATTAACCATGTTGAATTAACCAGAGACTGGTGTGGAGAAGAAACATCAAAACGCAGGAGAGACCATAAATAGAGAGGACGGACGTCTCAAATTCGAGAGAGCTGAGTTTGAGACGTCGTCCTGTCTATCTTCTGTCCCTTCTACGTTTTGATGTTTCTTCTCTACCCCAGTCTCAGGTTAATTCAACACAGAGAAAACCTCTACTGGCAACAATGGAAAACTGACGTCAGGGGAAAGCATGGGTTCACTCTTTTAAAGCCCCTCTATCCTGGGAAACGTGGAGCCATTCATTGTCGTAGAAATGCTCGAGGCACGTACCGCACGCCACTTCTGGGAAATTCATGGCGTCTGAAATCCAGCTCAGTGCTGCGCTGTGCCACCATGATCTTCCCAATGGCTGCACGTTGCGTGCCTCGTGCATCGACGAATCTTGCGCTACTTTTGAAACATGGAGGAGCTTTACACTCCTTTGGGCCGTAGACTTGTTCCCAACTGATTGCAAGCGGTTTCCTGGTGTCAAATGAATGCTTTGGAAGGTCCCTCCAGCACCCGTGCAGCAGCACGAAACAAATGGTCGACATAGTCCTTTGCTTAGACTATCCGCTCAACCTGCAAGCCCGCCTTCTCCTGACGTCACGGCTTTGAAAAAGCGCAGGAATATTTGAACGTTGGTTTTGGCAACATTTTCACTTGCCGATACCACAATAACCATTCCGAACTTCGCGGTACGAAATAGAATACCGAAAAGGTAAAGACCGGTGCTTCCGAAAATATAGTCAGTTGGGGTCGCTCACAAAATCGCCGGAGTACCCGTTTAACGTGCGTCAGGCAGTCATGTCACGTGACAACGCAATGTTCACACGTTTGCCAAATTTGGAATTGTAGTGAATAATGATTGTGTGTACTGTGTGCGTAAACCTTCCTTTTTTTCTTTCTTTTTTATGGGCGCACAGAAGAATTTGGGCTCTCACGTGGATTTGCGAATGGTGGTCACGTCTCGGCACTTCCGGATGTGTGTTTCTGAGGGACGCGAACGTTTGCGGAGCGGATCGAACATCGACCAAAGGGAAACCTAATAGAACAGGGTCGATCTGGAGTCCACGGTTCATCTCAGCGCAATATCGTTTCAAAGCGAGCACCGAAAAAAAAAAAGATAAAATAAAACAAAAGCCACACGTAGGTGAACGTCGAGTGACCAGATGAGCGCTGCAAACATTATATTTGTAACGACATTCCTAGCAGAAAGCTTAAAACACGATAAAACAGAAAGGGGGCGAGACACACTGCGGGTGAACATTCTTTCGACTAACATAAATAATAAATAAATAAAACATCGTACGTTGTGAGTTGAAAGAACGCGGCCCGTCTGCGCCTCGTCCTTTCTCTGTTTCACAAGTTTCTGCTAGAAGTGTACCAACATGTTTGCGGTAGTGTACAGTTACAGTGATCTGAGTGGCCAGGGTCATTTTGGAGCACCTTTTGGAGCAGCAAAAAAGTACTTTCGGAGCACAAGCACACACCTCATTTGTATTCGTACAACCGCAAATATTACATGTTAACATTCGTGTGTTAACATACCCGACTAAAAGACACGCCTACTTTACCTTCTCACTTCTATGCACCCTTTTGTTAGCATCGACGGCACGGCAGGTTTCATTCCCTCGAACACGGAACTAACTGTCTGGTTGCACATTAAAGCACTAGGCATGGCAACAAGATGCCGACTTATGAAGGACAATCGGGACTCCTATTAATGGTTATGTAGGTATGAAATAAAATAAACCAAATGTTATATTCATCTGAAATAATGTTAGAATAGAGAAATCTTAAGTACACAAGTTGGTGTTTGTTTCAAGTTCAAAGGTTGTAATATTTTTAATTCAGATGTAAAAAAAAAAAACTTTTGTCAATGGATTATGAACATAAATGACGTTTCATACGTAGAACTTCATGGTAACAAAAACCGGCATGTGAACGGTATACAAATATAGACCTTAAAAACAATCCAGCCGAACTGGTTAAGGTTATTTACAATCTTCCTTCACTACATCGTATAATTTAGGTTTAATTCATTATAGAGACTGTACCTCGCACACCTTAAAAGTTGGCAGCTAAACAAGATCGTTGAAATTAAGCATAAACATATGGAGCAGTTCATATAAAGTTTATTTCAAGTACCCTCGCTAAATATCGAATTTCAAGGGAAAAAAAAGGATATCGCCAGAATATTGCAGTTTATTATAAATAATAGCGACAGTTTTATTCCGAAATTTTTACTGGAAAATATAGTTGTTCTATTAGCACTCACCAAATTCTCCTCCTGTTTCTTTTTTTTTAATTTCTTAATTGGATTGTGTGTACGTTTGTACAGCCTGGAACTTGGTCTGCCTCAACGGGCGACGAGTCTCCCAGCTGTAGATGAGAAATTTAGCCAGATCAGTGCGACCGCTAGCCTGGGGTCTTTAACGTGCATCACGCAGTAGTGATACACGACCGGACGCCGGTACGATGCTCATTCAGATCGAAACGGGCAGGGGTAGGGATTGAACCCAGGATCCCTGGATTCTGCAGCTGTTTCTTTTTTTTTTTTTTTTTAATGAACCCGACCGTTTGCGTGTTTAACGTAACATAACCCGCTTCGGGGGAGTGCTTCGCCTTAGCACGCGGGTGCGCTGCGGCGAAGCAAGACGAGCAAAATCGCTAGGCTTACTTCGCGGTTGTTGCTTCACTGTTTCACTTCCACCGCGCAAGAGCGCGGTGAGGAGCGCACTCGACAAAGCTAACTTACCCGCCAGGGCAGACTGCGAATACAACTCGATATTGCGAAAATTCCAAGTACCGTCAAAGTTTGACAGAGAGATCGAATCGAATAGTACGTCGATCATTTACGGCGATAATGGAAAGTTTCGAAAATTCGCACAAGCCTGCCATAACGATCCGGACGCGTAGCGGAAAAAAGTCAAATTTGGGGGTTTTACGTGCCAAACCAACGACGGGCATCTGGCACGCCCCAGCGGAGGACTGAGGATTAATTTGGACCACCTGGGGATCTTTTGACGTGCAACCGAAAGCTCGGTTACACGGCGCCTCCTCCGCAATAAGCCTCCGTCAGATTGCGGGCACCTCGGCCGGGATTCGAACCCGCCACATGGGGATCCGTAGGCCGGCGCTCTCGCCTCGGAGCCACCGAGGCGGCGGACGCGTAGCGGAGAGTAAGCTATTATATTTCCAGTATTCATAAAGTGAAATCAAGGTTTGGCGCAATGTTTGACGCGGATTCCCCACATGTTCTGGCTAAAGTAGCGGGATTTAGCGTGGTGAGCCTGGCGCAGTTTGGCGCAGCAATCCATCAATGCAGCTGCTCAGCCTACGAATGATGACGTAACACAGAGATACACGATTTTCCTATACGACGCGCGAAACTAAACAGCACGGTACGGAAGTTTCTCCGCGTAGCAAGCGGAAAACCAATCACGTCGCTGCTCTACCAGCACTCCCCAGCAATGACATTAGACGTGTGACATTAGGGCTTGAAAACACAATCGACGCTGGGACAATTAAAAGGCCACTGAATCCCCGAAAAGATACACGCCATAAAATAAACTCTCCCCCCCCCCCCCAAATTCACATAAAAAAGCGCAAAAAATTAGCAAAAATAGCTAATTATCTTAGCGATCCTTGCAGAGACAAGCATGACGTTTCACTCGCTTCTTGTCCCTATGCGCATCGCGATTCTTTTAGTCTATAATTGCATTCTCCACCTTCGTCATTCGCCGGGATGATGAAGGTCATTCCAGCGAAAGACGAAGGTCAGAATACTTTTATTCTTAGTCTTGATTGGCTATAGACCCCTTTGGAAAGTCACGTGCCCCTTGTGAAAAAGTCCGAAACACTGCACAATGGCGGAAAAAGCGAAGCCACACAATGCGAGATACTAAAACTACATAAGCTAGAAACGAAGTGCCACGAGTAGAGTTTCTAAGGTTCCAACCTTGGCGGTGTCTTTTGTGTCCGCCATTCTGCACGGATTCCACAACTTTCAAACAGAAGGCACACTTTCGAAAGTGGTCTATACCCGCGTATTCTGTAGAAAAGTGAAGGCTCGCGAGCTTGGTTTTCTAGTTATTTTGAAAGGTCGAATATGAGCCTGTCAAAAAAGAAAAATGAACAAAGGGAGGACGCCCAGAAACTTTTTAAAAAAGTGTAGCAAATGCCACGGGACTCGTTGTTTTCTTGTCAAAGCCATAATTTATGAGTTGGCACGAGCATAACACTTCAGTACTGTGATCCCATTAGCAGTTCCGCAGAATGACGCAACCTAACGTTTTCACGTTGCTCGTACAAAAACACGCGCTAACGATCGAATTCCACGGGAAGAAGAAAGCATCAACACTGCTCGGGCATTTCCGTCAAATACGGTTTCGTTAGCGACCGGACGGATGAGTGAATACAGATGAAACCTTTGAATCGGGCGGCGGCTTGCGCTACCTATGAACAGTTGTGAGATAAAATATGGAGTTGTCAGATATAGCATCCGGCAAAGCTGTGATAAGGCTGCCACACCCTCCGCGATTATCATTATTTCTCTCCCGCTCTCACACTCGCCGCTTATTGAAAACAGGATGATCGAATTTATGATTTATCCGAAAACCCGACCAGCTTCTTGCTGCGAAACGCAGACGACAAGAAAGTCTTTTTTTCGAGATAGGGGCTTTGTTCAATTCGAACAAATTCGTAACAATGGGCTCAATAACTTAAAAATGTGGCTAAAATATAATCAACTGCTTATTAACACAGATAAAACACAATATGTAACAACACACCAGTTTCTTGGTGTGGTGTTCGAAGAAACCTTTAATTACACTTCCCACATCGATAAAATAAGATGCCGTATATCGAGAACGATTGGCTCACTAAATAAACTCGGGGGATAATTACCGAAGTGGTTGAAATTGCGACTCTATTACTCACTTGTTTATTCGCAGCTACACTACTGCATAACGGTAGAGGGAACAACTACACAAACAAACATAAATAAATTATTTTTACAGCAAAAAAAAAAAAAGAAAAAAAGGCTGTCCGGTTTACTGGGAACCTTAAAAAATATGATCACACAATGTCTTCATTTCAGGTGTTAAAATTACTAACTATAGAACAAATTCTGCTCCTAATTTTTTTTATTAATATTTCCCATCAAGTTAGAGAGGACCAATCCCTTTTCTTTAGCATGTATCCAAAACTCCCAGGAAATTGCACTTTACGACCTAGCCATTATATAAAAAGCAAGGTTCGCACTAATTACGGCTTCCAGCAACTCTCCTATCTTATTCCAGACACCCTAAATACACACCCCACCATAACTCAAATGATGGAAAATACTAGGTCAATCGAGACATTTAAGAATAACCTAGAAACCTATATTTTAAACCTTTCGTGACCTGCAGTTTGTACTCCAATATTTAATATTTTCTCATTTTTAAACCAAACTGATATTTTATCAAATGCTGATGTATGTGATACGTGTCAAAATAATTCTTTATCCTCTGTTTCTTTTTTTATATCTTTTCTGCTGAGTCCTGTAAAAACCTGGGGCTGGGGTCCTGTCAGAAGACAAGCATGTCTTCTTTTACCCTAGCCCCCCAGACCTTTCTCGTCTGAAACACAATACAATACAATACAAAAAGGTAACGGATATCTCACTTTTCCCGAAGGTAATATGTTGGATGTTGCTCCTTCTACGCAACGCCTGCGTTGCGTGACTCAGAAATAACGCCGCACGATTGAACGACCAATGTACGTGTCATACACACAATATGTGGGTGTTTCAACGTGTGTTTATTTTTTTATAAAATTTATTTTGGGGAAAATTTTTTTTTCGAAGATTTACACGGCAAGAAGACGAAACGGCATCCCAATATCAGTGTGTAAGCATAGAAATAATAATAATTAAAAAATCTCGCGAATTTCTGCCCGATGCGAGAGCAGAAACTTCCCCAAAAGCCTCCAAACCCTCCACAACCTTTAGTTATTTTATTTTTCTTTCTCCGCGAGAACCCACGTAGTTCCCCCGCAGAAACATCATACTGTCCACATGTTTCAAAAGAAAAACAAAAAGAAAATTAAAACGGCAGTGTTTTGTAGTTATTAAGTTAGACAGCTCTCGTCCGGATTAAAGAACCCAGCCAAAATGTCGGCTTGAACGCGACGTCAGCTTCCCATTGTCTCCCGAAGAATGTCGGCCCCTTCTCGGGCGTACATGTACACTTGGAGGGCGCCGCTGCACACCGACAAACCTCGCTCCTTCCTGGAAAATGTCCAGCACGACGGACAAAAATTAATGATTCGACCTAAAAAGAAAAGATAAAAAATTGTACACAAAGATATTTGAACTGCTTCTGTATCGATCCCCTGAAGACCAACGATTCAAAACAGAACTACTGAGACAATTAATCCTCTTCAGAAGTACGCGCCGTCTATAAGTAGCCGTTGCGCTATTTATCCCATGTCCTGTCGTTGCCTGAAGAGCACGTACTCTCAGAATGTATTGGACACGAGGGTGACGTCATCGTTCGGCAACGACTCGGACCCAATCACGCGCTTCGTGTCCGACAAATGGCGACCGCCAATTGACTCTCCGAAAAAAAAAAAGAAAAAAGGGGGGGTGTAGTAATACACCCTTTGTCCCACATAACAAACCCGAAACGTAGGGTATTTTGTTTTTTATTCGAGCTTGGTTAGAGTTTCAATTCTTTTTTCAGGCAGTCAATAACAAACCCCAAAACTTCAGTTGGACGTACAGCTCCACTGACCTCGAACTGGCGGCCCAAACTTCCACGAGGGGCTTGACGGTGCGGTATAACTCATCAAACAGCTAAAGCACGCATCAATGCCCCCCCCCTCTCTTTCTTTTTTGCCGAAGCTTTTGAGCGCCGACCAAAGCTCTGCACGTGCACGCTGTTTACTTCTCCAATGAATGAACTGGCGGCCATAGCTTTGCTGCTGAGCGCGACAGACGAGCTTCCACGGTTCTTTTGCAACGTGCATTGCACGCACCATCGAGTTGCGGTCTCAGCAGCCTGTACATGCGAGTTCGTTCTCAGCATGACCAGTCAACAGCGTGCTCAAATATGGCGCCCAGTGAATACGGGGCCCCTAATCAGAATCCAGGGATCCCGGAACCGGAGGGGCAACGGGGGTTTGAGCACCCGCTGATAATTTCCACGGGGTGCTGGGCAATAGCTGGCCCCCGTGCGTTTGGCTCAAGGCCTCCCTCTCCTCCCCCCCCCTCCTCTCCATGTTCCCGTTGTTGCTCAGCTCCGCCGAGCCACGTACTTGGCTACGGCAAGCACGTGGCTCTGTTTTTGTTACGGGCGGTTACCCACCAAATCACGGCACAACCTTCGTCCACGAAATTTCAGAAAAAAATTACGAAGTAAAGCGAAGTATCAGTAAACCGCGGACGACGCGGCAACCCCCAAAAAAATAAAAGTGAAAAAAAAAACGGCGCCTGCGAGCTGCATAGCACAGTTAGGGAGATCTCTCTTTCCCTGCTTGGTCGTTTTCCTGGGGCCCTTCCATAGTGCACTCGCGGGCTGTCCATGCGGGGGAACGCGCAGCGCACTGTTTTTGTCCACAGCTAGCCAGCCGGCTTCTTCGTTTTACTTATATCTTGAGCAGTGCCGTTTCCCAAAAAACACAATGATTCCTTCTAGCTTTTTTTTTCTTCTTTGCAGCTGGGCTTTTTTGTTATTGTTGTTTTGGCTGTCTGAGGAACCACGAGGGTCGGGTAATTGCTTCCGTGGGGAGAGCCCAAGTGCGAGGCGGGGAGATGGTCTGCGCGAGAAGAAAGCCCTGCTTGAACGAGGGACTGCCTACAGATGTAGCAAGTTGAGGGAATAAAGTATCCCAACTCCCAAGGCAAGAGGAGGCCTTAGCAGGCGACACAGGTTGTCAAGGGAGAGATCGCACTATGCTGAAGCGCCGCTATAACGGCGGTCATCGGAGACAATCGCGGCATTCTCGCCTGTATTTCTGTGTCTGGTTTTCGAAACATCATTTGGTGCTTGGCGAGCCAGCCTGCTATGTTCAGGCGGGCACCCTATTATACACCCAGACTGTTTTACCCTCTTTTCAAAGACGACCATAAAAACAGGAAACATGCTGAAATAAAAAAGGGCATCGCCAGTGAGCGTTTACCACCGAAGGACCACCAAGTCCACCGGTAATAATATTTTTTTTAATTTTTATGAATGCATTGTTATAACTTTTCACAGGGACGGAGCTGCAACGATAAATTTCATAGGGACGCGTCCACGATTAAAATAGACCTTCGTTTAAAAAGTGAGCTTTCTACGTGCAGGCGCCCGATTTTCCAGTGCCTTTTAAATCCACACCGTAGATTGATGCCATTGTATAGCTACTACTATTGGATCAGATTGTGTCAACATCCCATTGCTTCGTGACAGGAATTTTGAATGAATGTATGAACACACGGTATAGGTAGTGATAATAAACCTTCTATAAACAGTAAAATATTGGTTATGGTTGTTTTTTTCCATTTTAAATTTTTTTTCACATCCTCTTTTTTTTTCGACCATTTTTTGTTTGTTCTTGTAAATTACACTTACGGGGTCGCTGCCCCTATCTTTGCAAAACACGAAACAGGACAACGAGGCAAGCGAAGAAAAATTTAACAGAGAAGATGCAGGCGAGCTGGTAAACTTCAAACATCGTAAAAACCCGAACACACACACACACAAACAAACAAAAAGAAGAGGGAAACAACATGTTTTTTTTTTCTTGATCTCGGAGTTTCACAACGTTGAACGTTCTCAGTAATTTCGTGTTTTTCACAAAAAAAAAAAAAAAGAGAAAAAGAAAAGAACAAAACAAAACAAAAAATCTTTTCTCGCGAAGCTGGGCGCAGATTACTATCCCAAATCCCGAGACTGTGTGTTCGTGTCGTTTTTTTGCTTCCTGCAGTCTCGGGGCTGAGTTATAACTTATTATAACCCTCTTATTATAACTTATTATAACCCACGCCCTGGGGCTCAGTAACTCTATCAGCAGCTTTTCTTAGCGTACCATCAAAAAGTATCCACCGGTAAATGCAAACTTCAAATGCTAGTCGTGTCCCTGCAGTTTTCTTAGTTTGTATATTTACTTAACTCGGGAGAGAAAAAGGGAAAAAGGAGAAAATATATGATGAGCCTGCTCGTTGATTTGGATTTTTCTGTTTGTCAAAACGAAATTCGGACGCCTGGTCGCCACAACATATGTAAACGAGCGCGTGCCTTCAGAAAGCAGCGATGTTCAATCAATTCGGGACACATACATCGACGCCCGTCTTGCAAAAAGGTTCCGCCGACTTTGCCGAGACTTCTCCACGGACCCCGGTCGCGCCAGACACCAGTTAAAGAAAGGAATTCGGCGATAACACACGAACTTTCACCTTTGCCGCCACAATCTTCGCCGTTACCCCAACAACGGCGGAACACACAGGACGTACCCGTCCCCTGATCCGTCTTCGTAATGATCGTTCTCGATCCCCAAACCCGGGCGCAAGGCGCGCTCGTGACACGAGCACGCTGTCGTGAAAAAACCGACGAAAAAAACTCGTTTATCACAAAGCCCGCAGTCGTTCGTGGCCCAGTTTCACGACGAAAATACGGCAAGTCGGGAGAGCTAGGCTCTCAATCGAACGCGAAGGTCACTTCGTTTTAGGTGTAAACACTTTTATTCTGGCCCTTTTATCGACTAAACGAGGTCAACGGGACCAATTCGTCGCGTTGGGAACGTAAAACCGCTTCGTTGGAGACATATACGGCTCCAAATCGCGAACAGCTCAAATTTTCCCGGTGTGCTTTTATCGGAAATTACAGCACGGATGCAGTAGCAGACGAAACTCCGCACGAAACACGAAGCGTGCTGTCCGCTCGAAGCATCAACATAATTTTTTTCCGGGTAGCGGCGGTTGAGGTAAACTCGGTTTGCGGATAGGGGCCCGTGGATCGGGCGTGGAAGGGGCACTCACCTGTTGCACTAGGGGAGCGATCGTTCTTTCGATGGACTTTATCTTGATGTCCTGGTCCCAGGCATCCGACCCGCCGCCGGCCGCTGCCATTTTGGCCGAAACAGACGCCAGGGCAGGGCGGTGGCGCTGGCATCGCGCATGCGCCGAGTTTGCTTCGAGAGCAACGACTACCCAGTTCAAACAAGCTACGATTCTTTTTCGGAACAGGAGTATAACCGATTACTTGTTAATTGGGTGTAGTGTCCTCGCTTTTAATTTTGATTTGTATTTTGTCACGTGACACAAACGAGACGGCTTGGGTAGGATCCATTGTGCTAGTACTAACGTAAGTGCATACATGCAACCGCTGTCCTGCTCCCCAAGCGCGTAAAATTGCGCACAAAGAATGAAATCGCCATTCATGTTTCGCTATGGGCCAGCTCAGTTTCGATATTTACGCAAATAAAAGTGATAACAACAGAGAAGCGTATTTAACGTGGGCTTAGAGCAAAACCTTTCTTAAAATATTATGAGGGAGGCAAGGTAATATTAGACGCCAGGAGAGATTGACATTTGCTGTATTCTTCCGCCGTCCCAGGTTTATGTTTTGCACGTGGTTATGTTTACAACTTCGACATGCTGTTCGGTTGATCGAGGAGCCGCGGAGATGTGTGTATAAAAATGTCATTGAGATATGTAGGAACGGAAGATAGCCTTTCTGGTTCCCAAATCTGCAAGATACCTCTTTCCGTCTTCGTCGCGAAGAAATGGACGCCTGGCTCGCCGGCCGAGATCGCCGTAGGCAACGAAACATTTGTGTGCCTTGTCTTTCCCCATCGCTACGCGAGCGACGTAGTGTACGTTGACAAAACTGTCCGGCTACAAAAAACCAGCGACGAAGCAACGATCAAACCGGGCCCAACCTACGTTTACGTAGACTCTGACATCAAGCTCTTCGGCAAAGCCGAACCGGCGACCGAGGTGGCGGTAAGCGTCGTCTTAAACTCGGTTCACGACCTCGTAAGATGGCACGGCGTCCACCGCGATCGCTTGCGCCAATGGGTCTCAAAACTCCTGCGCAACTACCACGTCCGACCGGGCGCCGTTTTTCAAACTTGTCCGCGCACACAACCGCTGCCACGCTTATGCTCGATCCACTCTGTCATCATCGAAGCGATCGGTTCCAACGCCGGCGTCTGCAAGGTGACCAGTGGCTCGAAGATCTCCGTTTCAAACGTGACGTACTTCTCACCCAAAGACCCGGTCCCGTTTCCCCAAGTTTGGGAGAAAGCGATGCTAGAACCCGTGTCGCTTCTCAAGAAATTATGCACGTTCCCTTACAAGTTTCCCGAAACCCTGAAATCGGTCGGGCTTCGTCTTCAACGAGGTGTTCTCTTAACGGGACCGCCCGGTACCGGCAAAACGAGCGTGGTCCGGAAAGTAGCGCACGACATCGACGCTTATCTGCTAACCGTCAGGGGCCCCGAACTTTGCCGATCATTGCCGGGCGAGAGTGAAGAGCTGCTTCGCGGGATTTTTAGGGAAGCGGTGACCTTGAGTGACGTGGTGCCTTGCATCGTGCTCATCGACGACGTGGATGTGTTGTGCGCCAAGAGGAGCTCCGGAAGCAACCAGCACGCCAACCGGCTGGTGACGCAACTGCTGACGCTTCTGGACGGCATGGAGGACAGGAGGGGTGTCTTTGTCGTGGCCACGACAAGTAGACCTAACGCCATCGATCCTGCTATGAGGAGGCCTGGCCGGTTCGATAAAGAGGTGAGCAGTTTGACATGCAGTGAGGAGAGTGACGACATGTTGTTTTCGCCTGAAGGAGAGCGCATGATTGTCCAAACTTTCATAAGATACCTATCTGACATGTTGCCTTTGCTTTCAATTGATCTGATGCAGCGTCATTGAGTGACCACATCTACAGGATATCAGTCAAACCGGTGGCAGTGAGTTCGTCGAATGACGTTTCATTGACGGATTGTTTCGTCGACAGCTTCCTTCCATGCACACTGGCACGGCCGCTGGCATACAGATGGTATCCTAGTTTGCCAAACCCTTTTGCGGTTTTGACGAGGCTTGCCATAAGTATGAGCCTGAGATTATGTTCTATTTTCCGTAAGCAGAGCGAAATGGTGGGTTGACTGTACATAGCCTGGTCTCTTTTGAAGACTAGGATTAGGGCTTGCAAATCTGGAATAGTGGAGCTAAGGCCTGGGCGGCCTGAGCTGCTGCTATATTTCGGCAAATAATATATAGCCAGTAATCCAATTCGATACATCCAGTAAAGAAAAATGTCAACAAGTTTTTCAAGGGCTTCAAGGAAATGTTACATTGCGAAGAAATGGATTCATGAAATGCGTTGATAGAAAGCTTTTTACGAAACGACTCAGGTCCCTATGTGCGCTGTACTTGTCCCATTGTTGGACTTTGGCAGCATCATTGAATGGCAACGTGTTGCTTTTCCCCCAAAAAAGTGCTCTGCCAATCAGACATATCCAAAACGTCCATATGACGTCGGAACTCGTCACGGAAGTCCCCAGGACATTGTGGTCTGTCGGGGTAGTGGCAGTGTTGTTGCTCAGGCATGAAAGACTGCACCGATAAAGTATGAAAAATTTTTGATGCCATGCCTGCCAAAACTGTGTTGCGCACTGGTCCACATTGGGGGATCGGTGGCCGAGCGGTCTAGCGCACACCAGGTCGGAGCACGTGTAGCGAAAGCTCGCGCTGCAGAACGCAGGATCCCGGGCTCAATCCCCGCCTTAGCCCGTTTCGATCTGGATGAGCATCATACTGGCGTGCGGTCGTGTATCATTACTGCGTGGTGCACGTTGAAGACCCCAGGCTAGCGGTTGTACCGCACTGGCTAAATTGCTCATCTACAGCTGACGCACCAGATCCCCACTGAGGCAGACTAACTTCCGGCTGTATAAACATACACACAACAATTTGCTTGCTACATAATAATAATAATAATAATAATCTTTATTTGCAAAAGGAATGTTACCTCGGGTGGCTTGCGAGGCGAGGACAGAAAGGCGAGAGCCCGTACACTAGTGTGCCTGTCAGCCAGCCACCCGAAGCATTGTTGTCAGGCAACCTGGTGCATGCTTCTGAGACTTCGAAAGTGGACTCAAGTTCTCCCGAGTACCGAGCTAGGACAACCTGTGACATTATGTTGGCTGTTACAGTTGCTTCTGGGTGCACTGTCGACAAAGGAGAGAACGGATATCTTGGAGATGGTTGGGCTCCAGCTTGGTCTTGGCTTGGATCACCTCGTCCTCCCGACTTCTGGTTTCGTGATCAGCGACATGATGGCGCTCCTACGCGAGTCTCTCGTGGCAGCCATGAAACGTGATGTAAGTGACTTTGACGTTGCCTCATGCCAAGTTTCTGCTTTAGAGGGCTGTTTTGTTTCGTTTTTGTTTGTGAGAAAATGCCGCAGCTCTTTTTGGTATCACCTGGAAAGTCGAGTTGCCAAACATTTAGTATAATTCCGTCTAAACATCTGCTAAAATGACCTACAAAGTTTGAGATGTACAAAAGCAACAAACTCTGCTAAAATTTGGCAGATGACGTGCACGATGTCAGGGGCATTCTGATCTTTGGCTCCTTTAATTTTCCTGGCACAGCCCACAGATGGCATTACTGGTATAATCTGCATTAGTTCATGGGACGTATCTGTTCTCATGCGCCGGATGCAGCATTCTGACATCGTCGTCTGTGGGATCACAATGCTGCAGCCGTTTGCCAGAGATTAATCCCAACGAAGTCTGTGTCACCCCGTCCTTATAACGTTTTGCTTACAAACTTCAGCTATGTTCCTGAACAACGTGTATACGGGCTACAGCGCATGCTGCTTGTGTATGCAGAGCCTGATACGATGCAGACGACGCTTGGGATGTGCCTGTTCGCGTTGTAGATAATGTAACTGCTTGTTCCATTTGGATGGCTATGTCATTGACATGCAAAGCCAGTGGCGCACGTTGCAGCCAAAGTTTTCGTTTCAGTTTGTTATCGTGTCTGAAACAAGATTTATGTGAGAAATATTTCACTTTTTGAGAAACAAATGGTGTCGCGCTGTTCATTAGTACTTCTCAAAATCCATTACCCTAAATATTTCGGAGTTGAGTGGAGTTTCCCTTTATGTAATTCTGAATCACCATCACTCTATGCACTGCATCAGCTTTCGTGTGCCAGGTTGTCAAGGCTAGCAGTTTCCGCACTACTCCAATGCTGTCGAAGCTACTTTGCACAAGCACATGGCATCGTTTTGGGTCCCTTTCACCCGAGAGTGGGTGCGAATGAGACAGAAGACAAGGCCACATGCTTTCAGTGCAGTGTTGGGCTGCAGCACTGCGGAAACTATGCTAGCTTTGGCAATGTAGACCAAAAATGTTGATGCCGAGTATAGCTGAGCAGTATTTTTATTGCTCTTATTTATCTAGCACTTTGCGTGTATGTAATACTTTTCCAAAACACTGTTTTAGGGTTATAAAAGTTACCTTTAGAAATCTAACCTGTGATATAGTTACAGTTATCATTAAGATTATTACGGTCCTTTGATCATTTCTTCAAAGTGACCAACAAAAAGCCTGCACAGAAGTAACTCACTATTTCTTATTCTTCTTATTTAATAACATTTTTTGAATGCAAAAGCATTAACTGTTTCATGGAGCGAGCCGACGTCATCAGCTTTGATGCCGCGCCAAACGGCACCTTAAATCCTTTCTCCAAGTGAAGCCAGCTCCGAGCTA
>JAZHYW010055377.1:0-12782 GCA_037355805.1 Ixodes ricinus | reverse complement strand
GCAAAAGCCTAGCCAACGGCACCTAGTTTCCCCGATCCCAAGGGGAAACTAGGTGCTGGATTTCCTGCAGAATCAGCTGCAGGAAAAGAGCCGTCTGCCGGATCTATCTCCACTGCTGTGCAACTACCATGATCCTGACAGGCAACAGCATGCTAACTCGAGGATCCGAGAAGGCGCCGTTTTTAAAGTAGCGAATAAAAGAAAGACCTTATTACGGTTAATAAGGTTAAAAGAATGACAAGGAATACACTGCAAGGTTTTCGACGATAGCTTCTCTTACCGGTGTTTGGAAGCTGAGTGCACCATAACCATACCGCCTGTTGTTCTTACACACTGTCAACGTTTGTTGTTTCTCGCTGCAGCCATCAACGCAGGACGAAGCTGTGGTGACGAAGGAGGACTTCGAAGCTGCGCTGAAGCTGGTGAAGTCGAACCTGAGCAGACGCCTCGGATTCGCAGTCGAAGTCACGAAGCGGTCCAGCTGGGACGAGCTAGGAGGCATCAGCAAAATCCAGAAGAAGCTGAAGACTGTATGTTGCTTTCTTTTTGTCCTTCCCCCAACAACATGTACATCCATCGGACATCCGAAGGATGTCTACGCAGGGATCTTAGGGATAAACAATAATAATCCCTGGAGAAGGGGAACAAAGGGGACAAAAAACAAACACAAAACTCCAACAACAACTCCTGGTTAGCTCAGTTGGTAAAGCACTGCACTGGAAATGGAGAGGTCCCTGGTTTGATACCAGAACCAGGCAGATTTTTCCGGTCGCGCACCAGTCACCTAGCTGTGTTTGGAGATTTGTGTTTGTCCTTTGTCCCCTTTGTTCCCCTTCTCCAGGGATTATTATTATTGTTTATTCTGTCCAGCTCACCTGCACCTTTGTAATAATTAAGTTTTAGGGATGTACCATAGATGTCTGATTCAGGCGCTGAAAATGTCCTGTGTGAGATGTCAAAAGGCTGTGAACAAGGGGTGACCAAATTATGGTTTGCAAGCCACATCTGGCTCTTTGCGGGTCTAAGTGCGGCTTGCGGCTCCCTGGTGAGCATAACAAGGAATATCATCATCATTGTATGTTTATTTTATGTGCTCACGAACAGCCAAGAATATTGATGTGGAAAAAGAAAGCTTGCATTTTAGCAGCCTTGTGCCAACATGCATACATAGGACCGACCAGGAGAAAGAGCATCAGGAGTGAGCGACACGATCAGCAATCACTTAATGAACTTAATTTGCTGTGACCACCAACTGAGACGAAAGAAGAAAAAAGATGCCACATCTCGTTTTTATTGTGGCTCGTTGCTTAGAATGGTTATTCTTTATGGCTCGTTGCTCATGTCCATCTGGCCACCCCTGCTCTGGACTAGTAATTGTCAATCCTTCCTTAAAGGGACACTGACACCCCCCAAAATATTTTTTTTCATTTTTTGCCAGGCGCTTCATTATGGTGTCGGAGGACTACCCAATTAATATTTTGCAACAGAGTAGCATATTTTTTTAATAAAGCCAAAAGACGCAACTGCTCGAAACCGAAACCGAAACCCGCGGACGGAGGTCGGAGGAGTGGAGAGGAGAGAGTGGCGGAAGTCACGTGGCTACACCCGACCGTGCGCTTTTTTTTCCCCCTTTGCGTAGCAGACGACATGCGGAACTGTTTGCCGCGAGATTCTTTTGCAGTTATGTTTGTTCCGCTCGCTGTTCTGTACTCCAAGATGAGTTGTTTTGTACATTGAGGAGTTGGAGATGGGTAGTGAGTGCCCGTGGTTAATTTCCATGATCGGCTCCGAAAAGAATACACCCAAGATGTTGCGTGAAGAGCTGGCTCACATGTCCTGCGTCCGAAAAAAGTGGCATTGTGCGACAGAGTTTCCGAAAGATCAACAGGATCGGGACCAATGGCTGGCTGCAATTCCTGTAGAACATTTACGGGCACCTCGGAAAGCGGACGCTACCTGATTTATATGCTCCTTGCATTTTGTGGAAAGTGATTACATTGAGTTCGCAGGTGTCAAAAAGGAAATCCCATCCCATTTAATTCAGCGACGTTTCGTCACAACATTTGTTTGTTATTTTTGTTTGTTTCTTCAGTGATAATTGTGAAAAAACAAAAGAAATGTAAACATCAAAAAATGTTTAAAAAAGAAAAAAAGAGAAAACGTCATCACTGGGCATTGAACCCGGTCCTGCCGCGTGTGAAGCGGACGTCGTTCCCACTGAGCTACTGGGGGATCTCTTTCCTTAGTAATAATTCAGCAGGTAAACTGTAAGTTGGAAAGTTTGCTGCCGATTTTTCTCCAGCAAAAGCACTCCCGGGTCGAAGTCGGGAAGCACCACGCATTGGCGACATTCGCACCTAGTAAAGAAATCGTACGCGTGCATATTCAACTCGAAGTAGACACGTCGTGCTTGAAGTTTGCGCGAGCGATGTCTTCAGCCACGAGAAGGGAGCGACGGCTCGGCGACGTCTTCGTGCAAATCAGCTTGGTGGTCGGGCGTGTCGTACGGGATGAATACCAATTCTTTTGATCAGTCCCAAATTTCTCTTTTAAAGGCAGACAGAATTCGCCGGTACCGCGAACGACAGTTCTGAAGTAGAGGTCCCACGCCCGTCGTCCGCTGCCATCGCCGTCCCCGCGAGTCCCACGATACGCGAAACGACGCACGCACAGAATGCTTCCGGTTCGCTGTGGAACTTTTTTTCAATCAACGTATTTGCAGCTTTTTAGAAGCCACAAAAAATGGGTTTCATATTTTTTTATATTTTTAATATTGAGTGTGTGCCTTCAGTGACCAACGACTTTCATTAAATTTGGTGGTCGCATCGATACCTTAGAAAACGGCCCGTGACCCCGGAAAAGAGAGTGAGCGAGACTCGAACCGGCCAGTTCTTGATCGGCGGTTTTCGGGCGGAAAGAAACCGAATTTCGAGTCGCAAATTGTGTTCTGGGTAGTTGGGCTCTCATATGTCATGTACAACTAAAAACCTCGGCGAGCAGAAACACCCTGTCAGTGTCCCTTTAAGGCATGCTAGTTTTTTTGTTTTTTTTCCTTGGCTAGAGTTATAATGATAATAGTATTATCATTTACATCACCAGGTTGTCTATATACAGGGCGTTTTTTTTTAGGCTTTACAGATTTTGTTTTAAAGAAGCTGTAAAAGCTACACTATTAAGGTCTGTGCAGGTAAGCCAGGGGACATAACATTGGGGTCAAATTGTCACAATAAGTTGGCTACTTAACTAAAATATGTTAATTATCCTTTTAAGTAGTAAAAATAATCATATGGTCCCAATTAGAAACTTGCTGAGCATCATCGAAAACATCCTCATCAGTCAATTTTAGGAAGACTTGGAGCACTGAGAAGAGCAGTGGACCGCTAAAGTTATTACTCTTGCAGCAGGCACAAGTCTACCGGTATGATAACATTCTCGAGCATTTTATCAGTCTCTTATCATCTGCGTTATCTCACCGCTAGCCTTGTGCTCATTGCATGAGCGATAACTTTCGTGCACTAGTGCGCTTCACGTCCGCTCAGAGTGTTCCTAAAAATGGCTGATTTAGTAATTTTCTATCACATTCAGCAAATTTCTAATTGGAAGCATATCTTTATTTTCAATAATTAAAAAGTTAATTAACAGACTTTAGTTAATAATTCGACTTATTCTGACGTTTAGTCCCTATTTTAAATCCCTTTGGTCGTAGATCTCCCCTGCACAGACCATATTAGTGTAGGTTTGATGGCTTTTTAAAACAAATCTGCGAAGCCTAGAAAAAGACACTGTACAATCAAATGGTGTTTATCAACAAGCCTGCATTTGCCCACAGCAGTTGTGGGCACTGTGTGTGTGCAGAAACGAGATTTGCATAACATAAAGCGTTTGCGCGTATACAGTGCCGGCACCAGTACACCACAGTGGTGTGAAATCAGAGAGTGAAGTTGGTGTATTAACGGAACTACTGTAATACCCCTAGGGATACCCTACACCCGAAAGATAACCTGCCCCATATTTTAGGCTTGATTTGCTAAGCACATTCTTCGTAATTGTAGTGTTCGGATCAATGATGGCCTCGCCGTAAACATGGCTAGTTAGCTATGGCGCGATATAAGCTAACATTGCTGACTGGCAAGTGCAGTCATCTTTGCTCCATCGCCTCCAGCCGCGATAACAAGCTTGGCAGAAACACATATCCTAAAAATAGCTTTTTCTTTTTTACTTTTCTCGAGTGCACACTGAAAGTTAGGCCACTCGTTTTTTAAACCTTATTTGCTCTCGAGTTTTGGGTGAGATACCTCTCCGGATATTACGGTAGTAATTGCTGGTCCTTTGCCGGGCTCCCTTCGTTTCATTTCTTGCGTGGTCGAAGTTCGGAACAGAGTGTGCCCCTGTGTCCATGGCAGGCAGTGGAGGGTCCCCTGCTGCGGCCGTCGTCCTTTGCGCGGCTGGGGCTGGCGCAGCCGCGGGGCCTGCTGCTGGTGGGACCCCCGGGTGCGGCAAGACCTCCATCGCGCTGGCCCTGGCAGCCGGCTGCACAGCCTCCACCGTCTTCTCCGTGGGGGCGGCCGACGTCTACTCCCCTTTGTCGGCGATTCGGAGAAGGTCGTCGCCAGCGTGAGTGGCAGCTCCAAATATCCTCGGCTCTTCACCCTAGTGTGCGAAGAAGCGACTGTGATAGCTGTTACTGCACGAAGCGACCCACACTTTTATGCTTATCCACTCTTTATTTACCTCATTGCACCTTTGTGTAAGTCTAGCTGTTTTCAGAAAAAAGTTGGTATAAAAGTCGCACCTACTCTATGTTTGTATAGCAGCGGCAAATTTTGTTTCGCCCTGTACTTCTTTTGCTAGAAACGGAACCATATGTCAAGAAGCTGTCACTAATGGTTGCTCGGGGAGTTACACACTCATTTATTTTATACGCACTTTCTAACGGATGTGGCGCGAGATTCACGTGGTGTGATTTGACGTTGCCGCAACTGCGGCCATCTGGCGAGTGCAGCGCGAGACTCGTAGGTGCAGCTGTCCTCAACACATTAAAGTGTCAATGGGTGCATTGCAGCAGTGGGCGTAGCTCTTTGGTGACACGCTGATCTCACGGTCGGCGGACCCGGGATTGAATGTTGGTGGCGTATACGTGTATAGACAAGGTTTTCTTCGAGCATTTGGCGATATTGTCACGAATAAAAAAATAAACTCGATAAATAAAACTTAAAATTAACGTTTAATGCGGCAAACTTGCACCGAGAAACATAAAGTAACAAAGATCATGCTTTGAGGCGACCGAAGGACAACTCACTCAAGCAGCCATCCGAAGCTCCTTTTGTAAGCACATGGGTATCGAGAAGTTAGCGAGCTCGAGCAAACAACATCTCGAGTCATCTGGAACATTCCAGTCATGCAAACAAAACAAAGGTAAAAGGGCAAGCGCTGACTGGGATCAAACCCCAGCCAGCAGCATGGGAGTCAAGCACGCGGCAATATTGACGGGAAAAGCCCTTAACAGCTATTGCTCTAAAAAAAAAAAAAAGATAATGAAAAAAGGAGCACCGATTTGACGCAACAGAAAAAACAATTTCAGCAGACGTTTCGTCTTCCATGCGGAAGGCATCTTCAGTAGTTACAAAGCAAATGCAAGGTTCAACCTCAAGTCAATGCTATTTATCAGGAATGTCCGTATAAGCTTTGTGGAGAGGGCCGCTGTTTTTTTTACACACGGATGTGTCCCTGCAGACAAACCTCGATTTTAGGAGTTTCCGGGGCCCCAGTCTATCCTCTGTGACAAGTACATAGCGCCCCCTCCAGTCGACCCATCAATGGCTGCCAACCTCGGCGGGACAACGCTGATCACCGCGTCAATAAACGCCGGGAGCGCACGCCGCCCCGGTCAGTCATCGTCCACCCTCACAACCAGGCTGCAAGGCATCTCTCTCTCGGCGGGTGCTTCGGCCCCCTTCGTCCACGTTCCAGAAAGATAGTGACATCCTCTCTCGCCAAAGTCGTGGTGACCGCAACTTGAAAAGAATGCCCCTGTCCACGCATGCTCCACAAGTTCAGTCTTCATTCACGTCATATGGGATGCCTTTGTGACGTCGCACTAGTGTTCTTTGAGTCTGGTTTCTCTCCTCCGTCCAGTTTCACCAATGTAGGACGCCAGGCAGTCCCTGCTGGGGTTGGGTCCTTTGGTTTGGAAATGGAATTTATAATGGTTCTAAATGGCTTGCAAACAGTTCAAAGGCCAAGGGGCTCAGAGGTCTGGAGACTCCTTTGACATCGGGGATGCATGCGACATTCTTATTTCGCTTCCTTTTGCATGGTTGCACATTTTGTTTCATTTGGTTGTTGACTTTGTCAACAAACCGCTTTGGGTAGTGACGATTCTTCAATATTTCCTGCAAATGAGTCGTCTGATTTGTGCCATGGAGCTCGTTAGATGGCACAATATTTGATATGCATACAGACGATTGTACTACTGATTTCTTGTGTTGCACTCGGTGATGGGACAAGAAATCCAAAATATTATCTGTTTCACATGGTTAGCAATGCACACTCGTTTCAGTACTGTGTTTCGGTTTGTCCTCATTACACATACATCTAGGAAGGGCAACTTGCCATGCTGTTTTGCCTCGCAAGAAAACTGTATCGTAGAGCTCTCTTGCGGGCAAACTCCATGACAACTTGGGCTAATCTGCTGCGTTCAACACTTCTATGAATATCGCAGTTCACCTCGAAGCGAATGTCGAATAGCATATTGTTCAGAACAAGTATTAGAATATTCCCACAATACTAATAAATTGTGTTTCTCTAGACTGAGGCTCCACTTCCTCTAAACCAGGGGTTTTCAAACTTTACGTTTTGGGAAATGCCCATCTCTCTCGAACGGTAGCCAGGAAACCTCTCCTGTTCCCTGCATTTGCGCGACAAAGCAGTGCCCAGCCTTAGACTTCGTAAACAATAATGCGCATAATTGGAGAGTGTGCGGCACACGCTTACGCATCACCAGATTGTTCGGATCATAGCGCTAAAGTGAAAGACCAGGGATGGCCGCGAGGAAGTTTGCGAGCTTGGGGAGCCTCTTGGAGTACTCTAAAGAACCCTGCTTGAGAACTTATGCTCTCAACCATGCTTCGATAAGACACACCCATTCTCCGAAACAAGCTTCAACGGAATGTTGTTCGACCAACTACAGCAGACCTGGTGGTATCCCTATGCCCCAGTTACGCAGCCAAGCTGCACTACGACGCCTGCAACGCATCCTTGACCAGTGTTTTTATCATGTCCAAGAAAGTGTGGCACGACGAGGACGACGTTCGCATTCTCTCGCGCTTCGTTTTGGAGCTTCTACGCCCAACCACCAGGGTTGCAATGTCCGACAACGCAACATTGCGGCTTGCACGACGTCATTCGTCGCCACTTCAAGACCATTTTGGATGCACGGGTGGAGTAGAACGCTATACAGACCGGTCGGAGACGCGTCCCAGTCGCCGTAGCGCCACTAATGGGCCTTTGCACCGAGTTTGCGCTCGTTTGTTGTGGCATACTTAATGTAATGTGCTCTCGCCGGCCCAACCGCAGGTGTTCCACCAGGCGCGTCTGCGGGCGCCCAGCGTGGTGTTCATGGACGACCTGGACACGCTGGTCGGCCGGAGGTCGGCCGAGCACTCCGGGGCTCAGGACCGGGTCCTCTCGGCTCTGCTCTGCGAGATCGATGGCATCGGTACTCCTTTTGTACCTCTCACCGCTAAAGGGGGGCACTGAACTCCTCAGTTATGTTTTGTTTGCTAAGGAAACCAACTTCCCCTGAAAAGAATTCACTTCTTTACCGCAAGAATAGTCTCGCCAGACTCATTTTGAGTCTTGCGACTCAAAGTGAGTCGTGAGAACGAATACGAAACGGGCTTCTATTTTGAGACGTCGCATCGACCTTGAAATAGAAGCATGTTTCGGAATCTTTCCCAACTCAAAGTGAATCTTGCAATAAAAACATTGCACTAATCCTTTTTTTTTTTAATAGGTTTGTTATATTGTTCTTTTCCACTGATGATGAGATCATTGAAGTGTTTCTGGTTGCTCATTTCATGCATTGTTGGTAGCCAACCAGTTTGCATGCTCGTTTCCAATTAGCCCAGTTCTCTATTGCACTGCCTTTATGTGTCCTGTTAGTGACACTCTCGCTTGTGCTACCCGAAGAAAAGTAATTGGTTATCAACGAGTAAAAACAGTACCGTAATATCCCGAGTCATTGCCCACCCCACTTTTTGGGCGAACATAGATTTCCAGATAAACACAGAGTGACCGCCCACTCCTACAAATACCCCAACACGGACTCTGCGATCCACAAACATTAATCTTAACCGAATGACGCAGCCGTGGTTTTTACGTCTGGAAAACGTCCGTGACAAAGTAAAACGAAGGAGGGAAAGACTCTTCTCTTGTTTACGCATATCCTCCCCAATTTCCACGACCCCAAAGTCACAAAATCATAATATATGTGTGCAAAAAAAAAAAAAGGAAGAAAGTCAGAAAGACAGCACAAGCAGTAACCCATTCGGGATTGCGAGGTCAGCGAAAGCCCCATATCCTGGAACGTAACTGCGAAGTGTAAGGTCAAAGTTCGTCTCCACCGAAATAAGGTCACCGCAAACCCGCTCCTTCTTTCTGAACGTCGGGACTGCAGTTGGTAAGGTTGTGCAATGTTTGAAACAAAGCCGACGGGTAAATAAAGACTCGCCGGAACGTCCTCACACCGACGTTTGTAAAGTGTCCCATGTCGAGCTCCGTGTTTGTGGTGCCGTCCACGCCACGCAGCAACGCTGCCACAACCCGCATCGATAGCACGCCGCACACGGATGCACGCATGTATGCACCAAACAAGATAGTTGTGCAAGAGCCTCCTCCTTGCGATGGACAAGGCACCCAACTGGCTTGACACCAAAATATTTGCCAACGCGATCGTGAGCTTTCCTGCTTCTCCAGCATCGCTCTTTGTCGCTTCTTTCGCTCGCTCGCTCGTTGCGCTTGGTTGGGCATGGCGGTGTTAGAAACGTGCTTTCACAGAACAAACGTTTGCGCTGTGTGCCGTTCGGCGGTGTTCGTCGCGCGTATGTAAACAACGGACTTTGCGATAGTTAAACATTCTTTCGTGAGCATTTCTTGCATAAAACAATGAAACTAGTACTTCGAGTTTTGAGTTTAATGTATCTCTTGTGCAGCCGCGCTAGATATCTACAGAGAAATGGCGTCTTTCTAGCTTTTATTAAACTTTTTGTGCTTACCTGCCGAGACATGGCCCACCCCACTTTTTTTATGAATTTCAGGCAGCAGGGGGTGGGCAATGACTCGGGATATTACGGTATGTGGTTTTAGTTATTCCAGTATTTATTTTACATCTTCGGTGATTTCAAAGGTCATTGTCGCTTTTCCAGTTACTCTACTGTATCGCTTGATCTGGTAAAGCTATTGTTGTGGATATTTTAATAAACATGCGAGGTAAGCTCCAAGAGTGACCCTATCCGTGATACTATTACCATTCCATTCTGGTCACCCTTATCTGTTGACCCATTTACAAGATAAACGGTAGCAGTTTCATTTTCCAGATTTACATCTCAGAAAAGTGGCGTGCCGCAATGTCTGGTCATATTTTTATTGAGGATAAAGGCACACATCATTGTAGTTTTGCGTTTTCCGTGATGCTTAGGGCACATAGTTTGAGTTTAAACCCTAAAAAGAGGAACTAAAAATGCACTTTGATGGGCAACTCCGCCCAGTTTTCAAGATTTCGGGATAATGAGTGATTTCGAATTAAAAGCCCTAATAAAAGACACTACGTTGTTTTCTTCGCGAAAAAATGGGATATATATTGTTTTTTTAAATTTTAAACGCCGAGCGGAAATTGGAACCGAAACTTCGGCTCGTCCAGCAAGCGTTGGCCTCGGGCTGCCAAGTACATGGCCATCACATGGTACGAGATGTCACGTGATCCCTCAGCCCAACGACAGGCGACATGGATTGGGGCGGGCGGTGGCAGGTGCGAGTGTCGGTCTGCACGGCACTCTTTCGCCACGTTTTGGTGTCTACGTACATTCGACGACGCTTGCACAACTGCGTGCAAGCCCACGTGTGTCCGTAGTGTGGACGAAACTCCGAGAGGTAATAATGGCAAACGGTGAAATGACGACGCGGTAGCAGACGCGTGAAGACGGTGGTAACGGGAGACAGTGCGGCGGCCGGACGGGCCCCAAGAAGCGTCTGCGCAGGAGCTGTTACGCCACCATGCAAGGAACACCACTGAGCGCCGAGGGGAAATGTTGCTGACGCCACCGCCACGCTTGCCCGGAGAAGTAAAAACGAGCAAATGGGGGCAATGAAGATGACGTTTAGCTCAATGTTGGCTCCGCCCACGCCGTAGCCGTGACTGCGCTTGTTGGTTGCGCCTGAATTCGCCCCGCTCGAGTCAGCCGATTTCGGCAACTTGGCGAGTTGCAAAGTTTGCCGGAACATTTAGAAACATTCAGACAGAACTGCGTTGCTAATATTTGGACGTGTGGTTTTCCTAGGCAGATACTGAAGAGGATGGCATTGTTTTTTCAAAACCAAAAATGAAGCGGGAGTTGCCCTTTAACCCCTCCACGGTTTCTAGTTTTTTGGGAACTCCGACCCTCAACTTACAAATGTTGTCTTCAAAATCAAATTTGTTGCCTTCAAAGCCTAATTGCCAGTCACAAAATGGCACGGGAGCAAAATTGGAAAAAAGTCAGTCTTGCCATTTGTTGCCGAGCCGCAAGCTAAACCCTGAGCGAGCCTGGATCGTCCACAATTAGTCAAGTGCACGAGTCAGCAAAAGCAGACGAGCTATACTCCTCCTGAACGGTTTGGGTTTGGTTCCATGTTGACGAGCTAGGCTTGTCCAGAACGGTTGAGTGGTTAACGCCCCTTTAACAGTGACAAGGCATGGTACCAGGTGCTTCGCTATCTTTTTTTCTTGCAGGTACTGGAATTCTTCATCGGCACACTTCTGATGTTCAGCAGGTAATCTTTTCACTAGCATCTTATAGTAAAGCATGTGGGCAATCCTATTTACACCTGCCTGTAAACCGGCTCCTACGTGGTCCACAATCAAAAAGACCAGACCGGACCCGTCTGTTGACTACGTGTTCAGCACATAAAAGAAACGCATTAATGCGTGAATCGACCGAGGAGCGGAGTTCCTCTCCTGTTTATTGAACATTCAATGAACCTTTGTCTATGTCTATCGATAAAGCATGGAGCTAACTGTGGCAGTGGTGCAACCTTCCTGCGCCACACGGTTCACGAAGAGCTAGGCCTGATTCACAGGTTAACACTTCATCGTACCCGTGACATCAGTCGTACGCTGACGTCCAGGCCGTTCTTTATGACCGATTGGTCAGGACGTTTTTCCCAGCCACCACCAGAGGGCACCGAAGTGCCTTCCATTGGTCAGAAGGGCAAACGGAGGGCAAAAGGCGACTTCGCTCTCCCGAATCGCCCGCGTGCACGAAGCCACGAAGGCTGGTGCTTTGTGAAATCGCAGGGTGCCAGAAGCATTTAAAGGGCTTCACTTGCCTGCCGGTTACACAGAGACAGAGGCAACTACAACCACGCGGTGTAGGCTAACGTAAGATATTACAAACGAGGCAATAACAGACAATATTACCGCACAAACTTGTGATCCTTATGCTATAAAGCTACAGAACTCTCGCTTGTGGTCCTTGCTCCCGTAAAATGACAGAACTCTGTCCTCGACGTTCAGGACCACGTGGGGGTCATGGTGGTGGCCACCACATGCCACCCAGAAGCAGTGGACGAGGCGCTCCTGCGGCCCGGCCGTCTGGACCTGGTGGTTTACGTGCCACCCCCAGATCTTGAGGTAAGTCTAGGATTGGTTTCTCCCCCATTACTTGTGCCCCAGCCTCCTTAACCCTCCATCAGGGGTGTGACATCTGCGCCAATTGTGTCATTTGGTACAAACCCAACTTTCTGCGCCGAGTGGCACCAAAAACGCAAAATCGGTCGAAATGCGCCACACTGGCGTCAAAATAAATAGAAGAAGTAAAAAAAAAAAAGTTTGCGGCTTTGTTAGATTTGGCGGGGAACGAGAGCTTGGTTGGCAACATTCAGTGTCGTTCTAGTAAAGTACACGGCACGGGTACAGGGTGGCTGCAAGCAACTGCCGGATTCGAAGATTTCAGCTGTATACCGCTGTCATTTGTGACTGTATGCTAACGGTGCGCTGTCACGCAGTCTCGTCATGTCTGGCCGTGGAGGTACGACGCACAGGCTATCAAGATGAGCAAATCTAAGTATCCTTCCGTTTCGAGAGTAACCTCTTTCTTCAAAGTGTTATTGAGCGCTCATTGTGTAATTGTTCATTCGTGTCCGTAATCTCATCTAATGGACGGCGCGTCGCCATGAGTACTTATCACACACGTGCTTCCAGAGCGTGAGCAATCGAATGAATCGGTCACACACCCGTCTTTAGCGTGCATGTGGTACTCATAGTTTTTCTACCAATTCACTATTTACCTTGTGACTCACTTTTGTGGGGTGTTTTTTTCTATCTGCACGTGCTTTCTACGAGCGTCTGATCGATGTCTGGTTGTAGTAAACCATGCTTCCCTGTTCATGCTCTCGGGAATCACCACTTCAAAAAGAGTTGCACTACCATTGCGCTTTTGGCACCTAGTTCATGTAAGCTTGAGGTACCTGGTGCCCACCTAACTTTGCACCAAGCCTGTGTTTCAGTACACAACTGAACGAAGTAC